>JAAGNO010024174.1:91687-117757 GCA_033439905.1 Ceryle rudis
TTTCTTTTCTTTTCTTTTCTTTTCTTTTCTTTTCTTTTCTTTTCTTTTCTTTTCTTTTCTTTTCTCTTTTCTTTTCTGTTTTGCATCTGACTGGGAATTAATCTGTCAGTTTGTCTGAGTTGGTATGATATGAAAATATAAAACTTACAAAAGGGTGGCATTCTTAGGTGTGACCTGCCTTATAGCCTCTGGTGGCTCAGTTTTGCAGAGCCCAGCTTCCTGCTGGATTCTGCATCCCTCCACAGCTGCTCCAGGGATACACTCCCGCTGGTGTTGGTTTAAAAGACTGCCCTCATATCACCTTCAGATCTCTTGAGGTTTTGTTTGCCTCTGCATTTTCCCTCCCTGCATCTTCCAATTCTCTATCCCCATGTCAAGGTGTTTCACGTCCCTATTTCCTTCTCTTTCAGTCCTGATGTCCTCTGTCTTCCCTTTCCTTCATTCACAGCCTTCATCACTTCCCATTCTTATCTCCTACACACCAAAAGAGCCCTGTGACTCCATTTCTTTGTACTTAGAGGTGCTAACACGATGTATTGGATTAAGTAGTGGATTCCCACTATTCCTGCTTAAGAAACTGTGTTTGATGCCACTTGAGGTGCCTTGCAGCAGCTGGGGCCACCACCTAATCTGTCAGATATCACATAGGAGTTATTGGAGGCTGGTGCCTGGTGGAATATTGCCCTGTTTTTTTGCAAGTTCATTGCCATGTGCTGAATAAAGTTTAACTGCTTTTGGTTACCCTCAGTATCCAGCATCATTATTTAGGCTCAGGAGAAAGAAACCCACCAGTTAAATCATTATCAATTCTTTCAGTGCTTGGGTTTCTTCTCTGAGGTTTGTCATTTGAACACGTTGTTGACTCAACACAAAAACTGCTCAGAGTAAACATGCTGGCAGGATTGGGATTTATGAACCTCTCCTGCCTATTTCTCTTCCACATCCAAACTGTTAGAGCAGTGTTAGGCAAGGCATCAGAGCAACACCTCTTATCCAGACAAAGTGAACAGGGAAAATTTCTAACAGGTATTTTTAGTATTAGGTAAACACAGACAGTGAGTCATGCCATGATAACCTAAAGTCAGAATTTCCTTTGTCATGTGGCTGTGTGTCACCCGTGTTGACATTATTCTGATGTCAAGTTGAGAAGTCAAGGTGCAAAAATAGGATCATTTTCCCCTACATACAAAGGCAGTAAGACGGGATCGGTAGGAAACGGGCCATTCTGAAGATCTGGGTAGAAGCAGTGGAAGAAGCCAGGCACTTCACACACCTGCCCAGTTCAGACATGAAGAGAGCCTTTCCCCAGAGATACCAAGAAATCAAACGATGACAGAATGAAGACATTTCCCCAGATGTCCCTGAAAAGCTAATTCAGCCCTGGGGGTTCATATGCTACCTGAAACCATGTGCTCTATAAATAGAGCACATCTCTTGAAGATGAAACTGGTAATGGGTGAAGAGAAGGAACTGATACCAGCAACTGGACTGAAATGGTAATGAACTTTTTCTAACTTCAAAACTTATTCCCAAAGGGTTGGTTAACAAGGTAGCTACAGCTCTGCCTGCTGCTTTCCCCTCCGATTAATGTCATTTATTTTCTGTGTGGATTTGTAAGCTGGAAATAGATTCCTGCTGTGGGGCTGGGATGGAGACCTGAAGCTTTGGGTAATTTGCCTGTGAGATTTTAGTTAGCTATGCTGTCAGTTGTCCAGGGATTATTTTACAAAGTCATCTGAGGAGTAAAGAGTCTGCAATGTAAGTGACAGAAATACAACGCAGATGAAATCACCAGGTGCAAGATTTAATGCAAACACCACTGGAGGAGAGATCAGCCTTATGGGGCAGGAGATGGGTTTTAATATTCCTGGCAGTGGAGAAGAGGCATGCCCTCTTCTAAGCACTAGGCTGTTCCATACCTGCTGAGTTTTCTGTACTAGAAGAGGTCTCTGTTGGAAAGACAGTGTAAAATAAACTGGAATATGAACCATCAGGAGCTGTCCATTAGCTCTTTGTAGGACCATAAAGAATTAGGTTTGGGAGAGATGCACACCTCCAATTCCTTGGCTTTATTATGCTGACAAGCTGTTTCCCACTGACCTAGGCAGGGCAATCTAATGGAAAAACAATTTCCATAGACAGCAAGGCTAGAGCTGGTTTGACAGTGGACTAGGCTCTCTCAGGCTAAGCATAATTTAACGTCAGGAGCCTGCCTTCTTATCAACTTCTGTGAGAAGTGGAGCTGGCCAGACCTAACTTTAGAGGACAGCAGACACCTAACCAGTTCTCTAGAGGAATCCTTAAAGGTGTTTCTCCTGTTTTATGGGCTACAGTGGTGGAAGAACACTCTTACATGCTCATGTTTATAATTAGTGTGGGTTAGCTAATGCATTGATACCATTTTAATGATCACTTTGCTATGAGTTCCCAGCAAATGAGCCTGTAGATGTTGTAGTGTCTTCTGCTGACCCAGATGTTTCTTGACTGAAAAATCTCTTCCTAAACACAACTATCTCCCTTCATCAAATCTCTCCTGTTTCAAGGACTGAGTGCCACACAGTCAAAAAAAGCAGACCTTCCAAGTCCCTGTGTAGTTGCTAGAATGACACTTACAGGACATGACTCATTGCACACTTATCTGCAACCTGGTAGATGAACTGTGCCCTAAAAGTGCTTCCTTCTCTCCCCTGTCTATGAAGGGGGCCCACATGTCCAGCTTGATGGAGAAGAGATGTGATACGGGTCTCACACCTGTCATGGCAGGGAGTCTGGGCTGGACACTTGGACTGAGAATGTGGAATTGAAAGAGGGAGCATTAGGAAAGAGGGAGAGTGTTTCCTAAGGCAGGGAGAGGGAGGTAAACCAGCCCAAGCACAGTGCACCGCATGGAAAATGTATGAAGTGGAGAACAGGGAACACTTGTTTTTCTTATGTTTCTGGGTGTTTATAACTTTCTTGGTTCTGTGGTAAAACCACACAGTTCAAAGTCTTTAAAGGCAACCGCTGTGAATGGCACAGTAGCAGAACAAAGAGTCTGGGTCTGAGAATATCATAATGTGAAAGCCTTGTTTTGGTGTGTGACATTTGGGGTTTGAATAGGTTTGGCTACATTTTTGCTTAAATCTCTGACTTCAGTAACACCCACCTCTTCGGTATTCTCATCTAAAGGGAAAAACACATTACTGAGAAAGAAAATTGGCTTTTTAAACAGCAGCAGAAATTCAGAACTTTTTCTTTGGTTAGTACTTTCTCAGCCTTGCATTTTGTTGACTTGGAAGGGCAGTAGAGAATATCGTCTCTGAAAATAATCAAACTGACTGACAAGCATGTGTTCCAGTCTTGGGTAACAATTAAAAATGTCTAGTGGGATTCCTTTGATTTCAAATGTGGATTTGGGATTCATCTTATTTGAACTGTGGTATTAGTAGGGACATTGAGCTTTTTGCTGGAGCTCTCAAGAGTCAGATAGAAATTATTTCATAGAATCATGGAATTATTAAGGTTGGAAATGACCTTCAAGATGATCAAGTCCAACTGTCTACTAAACATTATCAGGACCATTAAACCATGTCATGAAGTGACACAGCTAGACATTTTTTGAACACCTCCAGGGCTGGTGATTCCACCCCCTCCCTGGGCAGTCTGTGCCAATGTCTCACCACTCTTTCAGTGGAGAATCTTTTCCTAATATCCAATCTAAACCTCCCCTGGTGCAACTTAAGCCCATTACATCTTGTCCTATTGCTAGTTACTTGGGAGAAGAGACCAACATCCATCTCGTTACAACCTCCCTTCAGGTAGCTGTAGAGAGCAAGGTTTCCCCTCAGCCTCCTCTTTTCCAGACTATACAATCCCAGTTCCCTCAGATGTTTCTCATAAGACATTTTCTCCAGACCCTTCACCAGCTTCATTGCTCTTCTCTGGATTCACTCCAATACCTCAACATCTTTTTTATCCTGTGGTGCCCAAAACTAAACACAGTGCTCAAGCTGCAGCCTCACCAGTGCCGAGTACAGGGGCATGATCACTTCTTAACTCCTGCTGGACACGCTGTTGTTGATACAGGTCAGGATGCCATTGGTCTTCTTGGACACCTGGGCACACTGCTGGCTCTTGTTTAGCCACCTGTTCACCAGCACCTGTAGATCATTTTCTACCAGGCAGTTTTCCAGCCACTCCTCCCCACGCCAGTAGCATTGCCTGGGGTTGTTGTGACCCAAGTGCAGGACGCGGCACTTGGCCTTGTTAAACCTCATACAACTGACCTCAGCCCATCAATCCAGCTTCTCCAGATCCCTCTGCAGATAATTCTTCTGAATTTGTAATGCATTAAATATTTTTCCAAATAAAGAAAGCTTTATATTTTTTGCCTGGCAGCTCACACTGCAAAAATGGAGAAAATAAAAAAAAAGCAGCAGATAACAGAGTGCTGCTACCCTGGCAGGGCTGAGGAACAGACAGTCTAGTGAGGAAAGTCATGGAAGGACTTTGGAAATGTGAGTTTTGCAGAAGCATTGGAGGAGATAGAGCAAAGACTGAGTGAGCCAGATTGTTCCAAGATTCAGGACCAGGGCCAGGAGATGGAAACCATGGGTAGAAAACATCTAAAACCTGATCTTTGAAGATGCAATTAATGCAACAGGAAAAACAGGAGCAACAAAGCTGAACATTGAGTTAGAAGGCAGGGACACCAAAATTGCAACACTCTGAAGGCAACAGTGAGCAAAGTCAAAGGCAGTGGCTTTCTAGGGGTAGCAAAAAAGTGGCTTTTTTTCTGTGATAAAAAGTAAGGACATAACATCTCATCTCTGACGAGCTGGGGAGAAGATTTGTTCCTCTGAAGTCAGAAACAGATACTGCAGCATCTCTGTCCTCCTCAGCAGAATCACAACTTGTTAACAATTCTTTTTTTAACATTTTTTTTTAACAATTTTTTTTTTCCCCTGATTGTAGCTGTATACTGGGCACTTTTCTGCTGAAAGCCACTGTATCTGGAAGGTTTATAAAAGTATTTGCTCTCTGGTTGACCTTAACAGAAACACTTGTACGTGTTTGTCAACTTTAATTTATTCTGCATTGCATTTCAAATCCATGGGAGTGAGCGCTGATGTGCAAGTATAATGGGGAAGAAATTCCTCTCATTTAAATGACTGAGATCTGGTACCCATCTTGTGTGAATGAAATTCAGCTGAATGAAATTCTTTCTTTTGTGCGTTTTAATCCTTCCCAGGTTTAACTTGCAAATCAATTCAGAGTATTCCTGTAAGATGAATAGCAAGATGGAAAGGTTGTAGGAATACAGACCAGCTTTTATCCTGCATTTGACCCTTGTCTAGCATACTTCAAGCCTCATCCATGCCCCCAGCTTCTAGTCACTGCTGCTGTGCAGAGTAAATGAGATAAATGTGCTGCTGTTCACGAGAAAATCAGCATTTCACTTACCCTCTTTAGCACTAAGGTGTAGTTTAATTTTTACTAAATGAATGATCATCTCATGCCTTAGTTTCCCCCAACATATATATCAGAGGACTTTGCTCCCTCAAACCACTCTAAGATCTATCTGTGAAACTATTCTGTAAAATAAAGGCTTTTTATTTTCTTTTTCCCTAATTAATTTGATTCTTGGTAGCACATTTTGCCAGAAACCCTCTTGCAAACAACATCTATGGCAGGATCTATTTACAAAAATGCAGTTGCAGTGCTGGGACAAGCTAAAAAGGTTAAAGCAGAATAATATGAAGGGCACTTTATGTACTGAAACACAGGTGACTTCTGACCAGTTTGAGCTGGCCTCTTTCCCTTGCTTATGTCTGTTCCCAGGTGTCCTTGTTGATTCCCCATAGGAATTAAAAATGGAAATAAAGGAATTAAAAAAGGAATTAACAAAAACATCTTACAGCACCTACACTTCAGTCACCTCTACAATAAAACCCCCTAAATTGCTAAAAGGTGGTGTTTATACCTTAGTGTACTATTTGCAGGAAGCAATTAAATATATATGTATATAAATATTAGGTTGAAACTTTGAATCATAGAGTCATAGAATCATTAAGGTTGGAAATGACCTTCGAGATGTTCAAGTCCAACTGTCTACTAAATGTTATCATGACCACTAAACCATGTTCTGAAGTGACACAGTTAAAAGTTTTTTTGGACACCTCCAGAGACTGTGATTCCACCACCTCCCCAGTCAGCCTGTTCCAAGCCCTCACCACTCTCACAGTGTAGAATTTTTTCCTAATATCCAATCCAAACCTCTGGCACAACTTAAACTCATTTCTTCTCATCCTATCACTAGTTACCTCGGAGTTGAGACCAACATTCACCTCACCATAACCTCCCTTCAGGTAGTTTTATTGGGAGAGCCATTGAAAATAAATACAGTAAGCTGAGGCACAGAAAGCTCAGCGATACTGAGAAGAATGCAATGCTGTGCACTTATTCATTCATCAGAGAATTAAATCACAACAGATAACATAAAATGTGACTGCTCTAACACCCCTCATTTTTTTTCCAAAAACCAGAAAAATTTCTGATAAATGAGACTTGCCAGCAAGAAATCTCACAATGTGTCCCAGGCACAGTAATACAGAGAGCGTGATGTAAGGGACCTGACTCATCCCAGAACCGATCCTATTTACATAGCTCTGGCTGAACATTTCGCAGCGATGCTCTTGCACGCAGCACTTAAACGCTCGCCGTGGGCACTGGCACTTCATTTGGCAACAAAAATGCCCCATGAAGGACAAAGGTACAGTGGTTGCTGGCAAATTACTTTAATGAGAAGAAAATCACCTGGGGATTAAATATCTGTGAAGGTACTTCCTGCATGAATGGGTTCGGTTGTAAGCGACACCATTTTCCTTTGAGATGACCAGCCTCCGGTAAAACTTAGAGCCCTGCTAGACATGCTCCATCAGCAGTTACAGTACCATTGCATCTGAGAACCTGCCTTAGGCTTGTTTCTGCTCATAACCTGGACATCGTCAGCAGATACAGAAGAAAATATCACATTTATGGAGCTGTGAGAATAGAAGGTTGGGTTTTTTTTCCCTTTGAAGAAAGCAGTTTAAATTCAAATAAGCTAGTATATCACCAGACCATTTCTCAACACACACACTTGTCGCAATAAATAAGTCCAATATAAGCAGCATCACAATTTATAGATGTGTAAAATTATGCTGAATGAATTACCTGCCTCCGTTCACAGTTTATAGGCATAACTCTTTTGGGGGGTGTGGCTGAAAGAACACTTGGTATCTATAGTGGCATCTTTTAGCTAATAGCATTGCCATCAGTTTTACCTGCAGAGGTACTGACATTTCAATGTCTATTTTTATACTTCCTAAAGATATGTGCAAAATGGAAAAAAAAACCAAGCAAATTCAAAGAGCTACCTAAGATGTACAAGGCTGCTTTGATCTGCCCACTGTTCCAACGATGGGTTGCAGGATACATGCATTACTCAGACAAAAAATACCTTGTAGTGCTCTGGATTGTCAGCAGTTGTTGGCTTGTGGGCACAAACCCTATTTCTTTCATTTCTTTAGAATTACAAATTCCTTAAGTTCTTAGCATCTTTCCTTACCTGGAAGGAGTCAGGATGTTGTGAACATCCTCCAGCAGCCACCACACACACACAAAAAATTCAAAAAAAATCATATTTTCCCTCCCCAAAAGGAAGAAATTGTCTTTTACCTGGCTCGTTCCCCTTGATGGATCCAAGCAAGAGCCACATCAAAAGGCACTTGAGCTCCATGGGACCTCTTCACATCTTTTCTCCGCAACACTGAAGATGGTGAAGTTTCTTAGAAACGATGGGCTGGTGCCAACCAAGCCAAGGAGTCATCTACTGCCTGGTTAGATTGGTGGGGAGCATCACGCTGTGTGCACAGCAAGGACTTTGCTCTTTGGTCAGCAAACCATCGTTTCACTGTCTGTCTCTGCAAGAGAGAATAAAGGCTGCTCTCTGTTCAGGTATTAGTAGCTTATATCCAGGAAATCAAACTTAATGCTTCGTGTGGCGGAGCGTGCCGTCGTGTGTAGGAAGTGGTTTGACACATCAGATCTACTGACTCCAGAGCTGTTCCACTACAGCTGGGGTCAATATCAAGGAGCAAGATTTTAATGTGGTTGTGCAGCCATTCAACCCCAAATCTATGACTGGGCAGGTATTCGAGAGGGACCATCACTGTCGGATAGTTGTCCAGTGTATGATGGTAGACTTCAGAAACCATCTTTGGGCTCTGCCCGCAAAGAAAAGGTCCCATGGGGTATCAGTTTGGCTTTTTGGATGTCTTTAGCTGCTGATGATAAAGCCACACTCCATTTGGTTTTTGATGTATGCATGTCTGCAGTTTCTCTGAGTGGCAGCCGAGCTTCTGAAAGATGGACAGTTTGATCAAAAAGTCTGTGAGCATGAGGCTGGCAGGTTTGGAAAGGGTTTCCCTTGTTCCTAAATTGTCTGGGTTTGCCAGCCTCCAGTGAAATTTATTCTTCCAAATGTCAGTGGAAAGCTGGAAACGATCGAGAAGGTATCACAATGTATGTAGTTTTCCTTCAGACATTTCCACAGAAATCATTATCTGTTAGCACCTAGAGAATTAGTTGGGATAGACAATGGAAAAACAAATTTGAACTATCTGTGGCATTCTATCATAATTATTACAAGCTGGACATTTACTCCTCCTTTATAAATCCTTAATGGATGAAATCTTCCTAAAAGACATGCTAAGAAAGAAGTGTGATGCCTTCTGAAGTGCTGCTACAGCTGCATCCATCAGTTGTAGATGCAGATGGAGAGGATGCTCTCTTTGTGTCTCTGTTCCTCACTGTCAGAGACTCTCCTGTCCTCACACCCGTAAGGGTGATGGTCCTGTGAAAGGCACCTGAACGAGGGATCTTCTTTTGAGCGAGACACAAACCAGACATTTCTGAGAGGGGTGAATGGAGATGCCATATCTATGGGAAGTTGCACAAACACATATCTTCTCCCCCAGCATGTGGAAAGGTGCAAACAAGACTTTAGGCTGTGCTCATGATAGCAGCCAACAGGAGAGAGGCTACAGCCCCTGCTTTGTCTCTCCTAATAAATCCCCCTTTGCCCTTTTCATGAAAGCTTTTATGTGGCTTCACTGATGTGGATGACAAGTCCTCTTGGAGGGTCTGTTGGCAATGAGGCTTTGGCCAGGAGATTACTGCCCAAATCCAAATGCAGCAGGGCACAGGGAACCAATAAGACTTATGGAGCAACTGCTGTGGGTCAAACTCTTTTCTCACCCCAGGTCTGCTCTGTGCCCCACAGACATTTACTGCCTTTGCTTTAGTGAAAATCATCCTCCATATTTAATAGCATAATAGGAAACACTCATGCCAAAGTATACTGGAGGACTGGGAGAGATTTGCTCTTGAAATCATCTGGTTGAAAGTCTTATATCCAATTTCTTCATCTTTGTCAAAGATAAATGAAGATCTTCAACTCCATACACAGAACTGCACTCAACTGTGTTGGTAAAACTTATTTGTTACATTCCCTAGAAAGAAATCCCAGATTTGTTATCACAATTTGTCCTTCCCATACTAAACACACGGCCTGTTTGTCAGAGGTACAGGGCTTTACTCCCCAGCATCTCCTTCTAGTTCTTGCCTGGTCAAACTATTTAATTTCATAGCTTTTTGCATGATGGAGACAGAGACAGGGAATTTTTCCTGCAGTCCTTAAAATCAATCTGCTTCTCTTAGCTATTCAAACTCATTCCAGTCAATTAACAATTGCAAACTCTGAGCAGAGGGCAGCAGTTTGGAGTGCAGACGCAGCTTCTCAACAAGCTGAATTTTTCCTTTTGGAAGAAAAAAGGTCTTTTTTCAGCAGGTGAGCTGAGACGTGATCCCTCTTTCAAGCTTTCAAGCACCAAATCTCAGCGTAGGTGGATAATAGCCACTAAGATTTTATTAGAAATGGTGAGGTTTTATCCTAGCAAGAACATGCGATGTGCAGCCAGTTGTACTGGAAGGAACGGTGACCCCAGGTGGCTAATTGCTATAAGCACAGTTTGCATGAGAAAGACCTGTATCTTGGCATTATAGACATTTTAAAGGTCAGAAAAAAACGGTTACCACTTGTGAGAGCAATTAGTTAGGTCAGCTTTGTGAAATAGGTCAGCTTGCTGAACAATTCCAGGAAAAAAACGTGCAGTTTCTGCGAGCAACTGACCCAAGGCAGAGCGAGGCAGAGATGGGGAGGGTGAGAACAGAGGGACTCAGCAAAGGGGAAAGTTATCCAGGCACAGAAGAAAATGTAGGTTTATGAGAAAAAATGCAAACCAAACCAAAATGTCATTATAATTTAGATGATTAACAATAGATGTTAGCAGCAGAGTTGTGTGGCAATAAATGGAGACACTGCAAACTCCGTGGAAAGCTGGAAAGTGATGGAGGAAATAGGAGCATTTTCTTTTCACAGTTCTTATTAAATCATTCTGTTTAGTATCTTTATCAATGAGATGGATGAGGGGATCGAGGCACCCTCAGAAAGTTTCCAGACAACACCAAGTTGGGTGGGTGTGTTGATCTGTTTGAAGGTAGGGAGGCCCTACAGAGGGATCTGGCCAGGCTGGATCAATGAGCTGAGGCCAATGGGATGAGGTTCAAAAAGGCCAATGGCTGGGTGCTGCCCTTGGGCCACAACAACCCCCTGCAATGCTCCAGGCTGGGGAAGAGTGGCTGGAAAGTGCCCGGTGGAAAAGAACCCGGAGGTGTTGGTTGACAGTCAGCTGAAGATGAGCCCGTGTGTGCCCAGATGGCCAAGAAGGCCACCAGCATCCTGGCTTGGATCAGCACTAGTGTGCCCAGCAGGACTGAGGCAGGGATCACTATGCTGGACTGAGCACTGGGGAGGCTGCCCCTCAAATCCTGGGTTCACTTTTGGGTTCCTCACTCCCAGAAGGACATTGAGGGGCTGGAGTGTGACCCGAGAAAGGCAACAAAGCTGGGGAAGGGTCTGAAGAACAAGTCTTTTGTGGAGTGACTGAGGAAGCTGGGCTTGTTTAGCCTGGAGAAAAGGTGGCTAAAGGGGAGACCTTCTGGCTCTCGACAACTCTTTGACAGGAGTTTGGAGTCAGGTGGGGGTTGGTCTCTTCTCCCAAGTAACAAGTGATAGGACAAGAGGAAATGGACTCACGTTGTGCCAGGAGATGTTCAGCTTGGACAGTAGGAAAAATTTCTTCCCCACAAAGGTTGTCAAGGCCTGGAACAGGCTGCCCAGGGCAGTGGTGGAGTCCCCGTCCCTGGAAGGATATAAAGGACGTGTAGATGTGGTGCTAAGAGACATGGTTTAGTGCTGGACATGGCAGTGCTGCGTTAATGCTTGAAGTCAACAATCTGAAAGGTCTTTTCCAGCCTAAACAGTTCTGTAATTCTATGATCTTGAGCATCTAGGAAGGTGTAGGCAAAAAAGAAAGTGATGGTGTCTCTGTTGCTTGTTGATGTTCTTCCACTGATCATGAGAGCTTTGCTGCTCAGAGAGGTCTTCTCTTTCAGCAGAGAGCTTGTCACGTGGCCCAGGTCACCACAGACAAGATTATTAAGATTATTTTTATACAATGCCACAAGACCAAGGAAGATACAGAAATGGAGTTGCCAGGGAGTAAAACACAAACACAGCTCCAGCCTTCTTTAGGTCTAGGTTGAACAAGGGCCTTTTGAAATCCTGCAAGTGCTTTTAAAACTCTTAGTGCACACACTCGATTGGTCTGGAGGTCCGAGTAGCAGAGGCCATAAGTAGATTTTACAGTGTGTCTGGTGCAGTTTTAGCTGATGGAAAAAAAAAAAAAAAAGCAGAATCATTCAGAAGAGAATCAGGAATTCATAGAACTTTGTATCAAGATCTTCCACGACTAGGGAGATTTGGCCCCTTTACGTTACATCTCAAATGAAAATCAGTGGTATTAAATTTCCAGTTGAGCATTGCTTATTTTATAAATCCAATGATGTTGCAAGTGAAAACAAGCCAGCTTAAAGAAAGGACAAGACTAGAGTCTTATTGCAACCCTTCCCAGTCCAAAGCAGTGGTAAAAATCCACATAACTCAGTCAAATGAAGAAGATGGGGTTTTTTTCTTTCTTGAATTCAACTTTTTTGCTGTGAACCACTTTTACATGAGCCCTCTACTCAAGGAAATAACACCTCCTATGGACCTTGCCAGAAGGATATGATGCTCTAATAGCTCTAATAGCTAACTAAACTCTGTTAATCAGTATATTCCTTACACGTCCTTGAAATTATGGTAATGGTGGTTGTAAACTCACACTGTTTATTTTTTCTTTACTTGGGCAGAAATGCATTGGGAATTTTGCCTTGAGCATGGGATACTCTGTGCTGAACAGCTGAAGCTCAGATAACTACATTTTGCACTTAAATAGGCCACTCTTGGCTTTATTTACAGATTACTTAGAGGACTACGCTCAGTATTTTCAAGAAAAGTAATTAAAGATGCCATGCACAAAGACCCACAGCAGCATCCAGCTCTGCTGCAAAACAGAGGTGTGGGGAAGCCCTAATTACATCATGTGCTAGAAATGTTCACCAGAAATTCTTCACCCAACCTAGGTGTTTATAATGGCCAAACTGGTTTTAACTGCTTTTTACTTCCTGTAAAAGTGAGACAGGGCTGACGTGAGGTGCACGGATTTTGTATCTTAAATGGAGCATATCTGCAAGGTCAATAAGTATTCATGTTCTAGTTAAGAGAGAGTTTTATGGTCAATATAGTTGTCAAATTTCCCCCTTGAGTCAATGAAGAGAGTGAACAAGTGTATCTAGAGAGTGATTCGCCTCCTCTTCTGGACATCTACATCTGCTGGATGAATCACCCACATGAACTTTGCTCCCATCTGCAGACAACCGTTAACCCAGCATAACTTGTTTAAATCAAACACAGGTCTTTTAGGCAGCTACAGATGGATGAGACAGATCCATCTGGAAAATCCATGCTAAATTTGAAAAGAGAGTTTAAATTGCTTATTTTTGATCTTGATTTGCTTTTTATTTTCATTTACCTCTCTCTCTCTCCAGACATCTCTTCCAACCCCAACCATTCTCTGGGGTTGGTGATTTAGTGACTGAGAACAGTCAAACATCCTGGACGTGGTTCATTATACTCTTATTAACTATTCCTTTCACTGATGCCAAGTTCTGTGATAAATATGTGAGGACGGTAAAACTAAAAGGGACCTTGAAGGTCCAGTGTTCAGTGTTGGGGTAAATCCATCAAACAAATCACTTTACGTCCTTTATCCACTAATGATGCTCCATCTCAAAGGTTGGAGGCGATGTGTGCCTTGAAAGGTACCTGATGTGTTCCTACCCCTCATCAGGTACCAAGATGGTTTCATCCTCTAGTCCAAAGTGGAGAGCAAGAATCTACAGCTCTCCTTCCTCTGTGTTTGTCATGCTTCTCACCATAGCTTTCTCCATGAATATTTGTTATACCATGGCTCACTGCTATCAAGTTAACTATATGGGCCTTTAGTTCACAGCTACAGAGATATCAGAAATTCCCTGTTTTACTGAAACATAAAATGCTTTGGATCGAACTTTCTGTTGGACAAACAGCTCTGATCTGTGTATGCAAGAACAGACCAGTCTGAAGACACCAGTGCAGTGCAGGGTCCCTAAAGATGTTCCATACCTAAAGATCTGTGTGTGGAAGAAGAAAAAAACCCACAAAAACCATCCACCCTCAAGGGCCAGCGAGTGAAAGCTCCTAAACTTAAAGATTTATACCAATTACTACAAGAACCATGAGAATATCATTGCTGGATCAGGCCAATAGTGCTTCTAGCCAAGCCTTTTGCCTCCTGCAATGGCAGCAGAAGATGCTAGTCCAGGAGGGCACTTGAACCAGGCTACTTCCAATCCCCTCATTTTTTCAAGCATTCAAGGCTTTTGAATTAAAGGCTGTGGCTCTGCCCATGCCTGTTGGACCTATTTACGGACCTGCTGTCCATCAATGGTGTCATCTCTTTTTGAACCTGTGCACTGGTTTTGGCTGAGGTAGACTTAGTTTTCTTCATAATAGCTGGTATGGGGATGTGTTTTGGATTTGGGATGAAAACAGTGAATACAGGGAAGTTTTTGTTACTGCTGAGTGGTGCCTACACAGAGTCAAGGCCTGTTCAGCTCCTCATCCCACCAGAGAGCAGGCTGGGGGTGCACAAGAAGCTGGGAGGAGACACAGCTGGGACAGCTGACCTCAACTGACCAACGTACACCCACCACAGTTTGATACAGCAGCAAAATTATCTTCTCTGTCCCATTCCCAATCAGGACATCCAACATTGTATTGGCTTTTTTGGACATTGGTGCTGTTCTCCAAAATCATCAGGTTAGTACACAGCCACAGCCAAAATATCCCCTATTTCCTTGTGGGAAACAACAGCCTGGATCAAGGCACTGAGGCCAATGGGGTGAGGTTCAAAAAGACCAAGTGCTAGGTCCTGCACTTGGGCCACAACAACCCCCTGCAATGCTCCAGGCTGGGGAAAGAGTGGCTGGAAAGCTGCACAGCAGAAAGAGACCTGGGGATACTTATCAACAGCTGGCAGGAAGTGAGCCAGCGTGGGCCCAGGTAGCCAAGAAGGCCACCATCATGCTAGCTTGTGTCAGCACTGGTGTGGCCATTGGGACTACAGCAGGGATAATCCCCCTGGACTGGGTACTGAGGAAGCCACACACTTTTGGGGCCCTCACTTCCAGAGGACATTGAGGGGCTGGAGCATGTCAAGAGAAGGGCAACAAAGCTTGAGAAGGGTCTAGAGCACAAGTCTGGTGAGGATCAGCTGAGGAACCTGGGGTTGTTCAGCCAAGGAGAAAAGGAGACTAAAGGGGAGACCTTTTCTTTCTCTATAGATCCCTGACAGGAGGTTGGAGCCAAGATGGGGTTGGTCTCTTCTCCCAAGGAACAAGTGGTAGGGCAAGAGGAAATGGCCTCAAGTTGCACCAAGGGAGGTTCAGATTGAACATTAAGAAAGATTTCTTCCCCAAAAGGGTTGTGAAGGGCTGTCCCAGGCTGCCCAGGGCAGTGGTAGAGTCCCCATACCTGGAGGGGTTTCAAAGTCATGTAGATGTGGTGCTGAGGGACATGGTTTAGTGGTGCCTTGTCAGTGCTGGGTTAATGGTTGAACTTGATGATCTTAAAGTTCTCTTCCAACATAAATGATGTTATGATCAAACACTAAGCACGTTAAGATTATTATTATTATTACAATAAAACAGTGTCTAATGAGCATATCTGGAGAAGGCTTAATTTTTGAACTTATTCTCTTCAGACTTAGTGTTTGGCTGAGATTCCAGCATACATGAAAAACTCTCGATATATTTAGTTTCCGTGTAGTGAGTACTGCCACAGCTTCATTAACACAGCGATGCCTAGATTGGCTCCTTTAATACCTTCCCGTGCAAATACAGCTGCATAGCACAGATAACTTTCTGCTATAGATGTTCTTATTTGCAATCATCTTTCCTCTGGCCTCAGCAGAAAAATTTCAGGACCTTAAAATAAACTGATAAATGAAGTACATTATTGTGTGATCATATTTGTCCTTTTTACTAGTGCCAAGTTACAGTTAATCAAGTATTCTTCAACCCTGTAAAGTGCGCAAGTCTTAAAACATCCTCTGTGGTCAGCTCCTTACCCAGGACACCCTGTCTCTTTGCTTTAGGAAGAATTTTGACACTCTTTGTCAAGTTAGGGAAATATAACCTAGCTGAATTACAAGGTGAATGTAAAATTGGTTGGAAAAGCCCTGAAAAGAAAGTGCCCTTACAATGGTTCAAAACTGTGTCAAAAGGAGGAGCACATTGAGCGGCACTGATTAACTGCCAGAAGAGAAGGATGCACTGAGAGCTTCTCCCCGGGTTATACTGTGGGTCTTACGCTATTCAGTATTTTCAACTGTTATCTGGATGATGACTACAGACCATCTTTACTGCACTTGCAGAAAATGCTAAGCCAGGAGAGACCATGCATATATTAGTGGGTAGGAAGAAAATTCAAAGTGACCTCAACACACTGGACAAAAAAAATTAGGATGCAATTTGAAGAATAAGTGCAAGTGTTCTATGTAGGTGGAATTAGCCTGTGAAATGGAGCGGTGGCATCACTAATTAGGTTATAGTGAGGTGAGGGTTGGTCTGTTCTCCCAAGCAACAAGTGATAGAACAAAAGAAAATGGCCTCAAGTTGCATCAAGGAAGATTTACATTGTATAGTAAGAAAAACTTTTTCACTGAAAGGGTTCTAAAGCCCTGGAACAGGCTGCAAGGAGAAGTGTCTGAGTCACCATCCCCGGAGGGGTTTCAAAGCCGTGGAGATGTGGTGCTGAGGGATGTGGTTTAGTTGTGACCTGGCAGTGCTGGGTTAATGGTTGGACTTGATGATATTAAAAGTGTCGTTGAACCAGAATGATCCTATGGTTCTATGAGAGCTCTTCTTCTGAAAACAAACCAGGGATTACACACACAAGACCGATTCGCAAAGTCACACATAAGAAATATAAATCTAATTATGAAATGTATAACAAATGCAAAAAAATCCCTTTTCTTATCCTGTGACAATAAAGCCACAGATAAGATACTCTGCCCAATTGTGGGCCCTAAACATTGAGAAAAACAAGGACCAGCAGAAGAGAGTTCAGAGGAAAGCAATGACAATTACAGGGGGGACTAGAAAACATCTCCTGAAAGGAAAGCTTGAATAACTTGAGGCTGTCTGAGGGATGATGATGGAGAAGGGGACAAGATAACTGTCTCCAGCAGTGGAAGAGGTGAAGCTGATTGTGCCTAGGCATGGATTAGACAACCCCTCAAGTTTACTTCCAGCACTAGAGTCTAGGGTCTGGTAAGGACTGTGCTCTTCCTCCTCACTTTCTAGACCCCCAGCCCAGCCATTTGCAACCAGTGCTCTAACCCTATGGTCAGAGAAAGTCCTGCTGCATTATACTTCACTCTTGTTTGCCACCTAACCCACTCCCAGGCAGTCTCAGAATCTGACTGACTCTTGTACCAATTACACCTTTTTGGAGTCCAGAAAAGAGCTAGACCTTCAGTTTTAAAAGGGTCTGTGATTGTCACTGGGGTCTAAGACTAAATGAACAAACAGATATTGCAGAATATCATGGCACTGTTGCTATAAAGTCAGACAGAAACTCTACATAACATCCATCTTAGACATTGGAAATGCAATATCTGCCTTTGTCTAACCAAAAACATGTCTTTTTTCCCTGTTCAATACTAGACAACCAAAGGTGGGAGTCATAGTACCTGAGCTGGCTGTCTAGACATCTTTTACTGTCAATGGAGACACGTAGACTCAACTAGGGCAGGGCTGTATCTTAAAAAAGGTGTTTTAAATAGGTCAGATGGAACATGCCATCTAAGTGTTGGGTTTTCCCTGTTGAAAATACAGAGGATCTGGATGATAAACTCACACATTGATACCTTTTACTAGAGGCACCTAAAAACAAAGGTTAAGGAAAAAGGAGATGAAGAGATTTTATATTAAAAAAAAAAAAAAAAAAAGGAGGAAAAAATCATAGATTTTAGAATCAGGAGACAAACCTTACCTCCAACAAGTTTTAAACTCAGACTGTTACCTTATGCTATTCCCTTTCACCTTTGGCCTTTATATTACCAAGTGAACTTCCCCTGGTTGAAGACCACCATCAGAAATCTTTCTGCTGCCTGTCATAAGCCATCTTTCTACATCTTTAGTTTTATGATCTGGATAGATGCTTCTGTTTAGGAAGGCACAGTTCAGAGCCTTCCTTTAGTTCAGTGAAGGCACAATTAACAGCTGTATGAATTTTGCTGAGTCAGCTCTGAACTTACCACCTCATAGGAAGCTGTTGTAGATGTTCCAAGAACTGGGGCTAAATCCTAGGCCACAGAAATAAATGTAAGCGGTTGCATTTTTATTCTTAGACGATGTTAATCTAGTGCTTTTTCCCTGGGAGTAAAAAAACCTTCTGAACTATACAGATTTTGAGGCTTCCTTAAAGAAATGCAAAAAGAAGAACTTCTAAATGCAAATAGTAGTGGTGGGAAATATTTAGAGCTGCTCTTCATCTGGAGTAATTTAGAGGTTTCTAAATCTAACCACTAACCAAGAAATGTTAGTGTATGAGTGAGAAAATTGGTGTGGTCCTCAGGAAGGAAGTACGGAGTGAGAAAATGAAAAGCTGAATGTAGAAAGGTCAGGTTGCATTTTGCACAAGCCATGCTAAATAAATAGAAAATAATACAAGCTTTTTCTCCTTGAGCATAAATTATTAAAGCTGACCCTTTTATTCACTGCAGAATAAGAGTTCATGCCTTGTTTTTTGCTCCTAATAAGGCTCACGACATTTTTGTAATAGCTTTTTGATGAGTCCCCAAGCCTCTTCTTACAGTATCAAGAGCAATCCCTCAAATTATTGCTGGAGAAACTCAGGATGAACTTATGCTACAAAAGTTCAAACTCGTGAGGTCGGGACATAATTTTCAAATCATATTTTCCTATGGTTGCTCTAGGATCTAAATTTTTTTTTTCTCTAATGCACATTCAGCTGTTCTCCAATACTGCAGTGATACCAGTATTCAAGGAGTTGTAGAGGAAGGCAATCTAAAATGGGGAAATTAAGCATTGCTCTGCCTAACAAGGGATGACTGACACTAGTCAGCAGAGCTGGACACCTGAAGAGAGAAACTTATGGGTGAAATATTAAATAAACAGCTAACTAGTAGCTATCCTTTCCATCGGTTTAGATTTCCATGGCCCAGTTTGTTATTGTTACCCTAGTACTGTTTTCATGGACTGACACTTTTTGTGCAGTGGAGAAAGGTGGGGTTGGGATGTAGACATTGGTATTAGCAAATGACCACAAGATGATGGATGTTTGGTGTGCAAATCTCTGAGTAACCCAACAGACCTGTTGCAGAGCACTCCAACTCTTTCTTCAGAGGGAAGTGCAGCTGCCAGACAAGACACTTTGGGATCAACGAGGTGTTTTTCATCTTGTCTGGATTAATATCAGATGTTGGTGTAGACTCAGGCTTTTGAGATAGTCACCTGTCTGCCACTGCAGTCAACAGAGAGGAGTAGATGCAGCTCAGATGACCTATTTTAGACATCTGCATTTGGGTGAGATGAACTCCACCGCAAAAGTACCAGCATCTCTGCACTGGCTACAAACAAGCTGAATACCCAAACACTGAGGATACCCACCAAACGTTCTACCTGGTTTGCGACTGTCGTAAACAAACTCTATCTGCTGTCCTGAGCAGCGAAAATTTTCTGCGTCACCTTTGTGTCCATAACTGTCTCCTCATGCTTTGGGACCTTGGCAAAAATAACCTTCCTACCATCAGATGTATCCACTTCAATTTAGACAAACTAGCACATGTGACCAGTCCTGGATCCAGACTCTATCACCAATCCCACCATCTCTCTGGCTATTCTGGTGTTGTCCACAGGTTATAAATACTGGAACACAGCAGGTTTTGGGGGTGAGCTCTGTGTAGCTTCACTCTTGAATGTGAATGTAATTAAAGGTGAAATCAATGAACTGTAGCTAATATATCTGTAGTATTGCAAGGTCCAAGATGCTCACACCAGTCCTATCACTTGTGCTGTTCAGGGCCTCTGTCAGTGTGTCTCTGGTGCCTGGGAGAAGGAAAAAGAAAGGTGACCTAGAGAAGATCAAGCTGACTGTAAAACATGCTAATGAAGTGCAGGAGTGATTTCCATAAAGCTGTTTATATTTCATGCCCTGTAGCTGTTCCTGCAAAAACACAGCAGCTATTTATCAGGCTGTTCAACAGAAGTACACTTACCCTGTGGGAGTAAGTCCTCTGACCTTCATAAGTTGAACTGTCTACACATTCTATAGCCAGACCCAGTTTGACCACCCACATCCATCCAACCAATGGAACAGCCCAGTGGTTGGCTTTGGAGGACTCACTCATGTGGGGCAAAGGGCCTCAAGCTTTCTCCCCAAAGCCAGAACAAAGCTCATTTGTAACTAGAGAGCATTCAGCGCTGAAAAAATGGTCTTTTTGGTGGACATGTCCCCAAGACTAGGAGCTTTGACAGTGAGTGCACTCAGCTTTGACTCTGAATGCATTACCCAACTGCACAAGAGATGTGCAAACTTTGCTGGAGGCCACTTTCATCCAGTAGATCCCCATCATGTAAGGGACGGTCTTGTGCTTTGAAAGAGTAAGACAATGCTTACTGCAGGCAAGAAATCAGCTGGAAAAGCCACATGTGGGATCTTTGGTATCTCTTCTGGACATGCACACACTCTCTTCTCTATTGATGCCTCTGATTATCACAGTTCAGGCCCTCCTGAAGTCCTTTCTGTTTTGATCACTTCATGTTGGTAACCACCGCTAGCTGTCCAGGGGAATAGGGTCCTATGAAGACAGTATTAAACATTTTATAATTACAGGATCCATCCGAAGGTGCATGCTCCAAGCTCGTAGGTTTCTTTATTTCTAATTCCCAGCGCTCAACATTTACTCATCTGGAGAATTTGACTCTCAACTGTAACTTTCTTTTAATACAGGAAATTATCCAAGATTTTTTATTTCTTTTTTTTTTTTTTTTTTCAAAGTAGAAGAAAGAAGTCTCTGAAAGTGAAGATTTGGGGAGCGGAGGAGTTTACATGGCCTCGTGTTACGCAGAGGCTGATGTCACCTGTGTCAAAGCAGTGAAGAGAAGATTTTCAGGAGCTGATTTACTTCATATCAATCAGACTTTTTAGGTATTTAGGTGTTTGGGGGTTTTTTTAGGTGTTTTTTTTTTTTATGGGTATGGTTGGACTCGGTGACCTAGCAGGTTCTTTCCAACCATGAATATTCTGTGATTCTGTGATTCTCTGACTCTAACTGCCCCTTGCTCAGATACCCTCATGGTCATCTTCATTGCATCTGTTACCTGTATGATACAAAGAGTAGCACTCAACAAAAAAAAATAATCTTATTTGCTGTTTTCATGGTGAGCAAGTGGAAAACCTGAAATATTTGATGTGACTAATAAAAGCCAGACACTGAGTCTCCTCAGTTTGGAGTGTTTTGTCAGCTCGTTTACAGTTAGAACAGGAAAGTACTCCAGATGCCACGCCAGATACATACAGCTCAGGTACTATAAAAAGAACAGATAAAGGATAATATGAAAATATAAAGTGTAATAGAGTGATAGTATCTACCTGCTTGACTGTTTAGTGTTCAAGCCATGCCCACCAAGATGATCATATCTGTAGCATCTCTTTGAAGGGGAATTAAGAAGATTAAGAAATTAAAGATTTGCATGAAGACATTAAAATGAATGGTTCCTTTCCCAGTTCTTGGCCCAGGCATGGTTATGCCTATCTTGCTCTTCTTTCCATCTTATCAAGTTTTGTGGTGTGACAGAGTCCAGCCTTGGAGTCTTTCTGATGTGTCTTCAGTGGGCACTGCCCTAGAGCTTTTCTACACCAACTGTACAGGGAAGGGAGAGACGAAAACACGGTGAAACTGAGCTTGCTTCAGCTCAGCACATACCCAGCACCCTCTTCGCACCATGGCTCTGTGTGGCCAGCAGTGCCAGTAAGCATTAACAGATGGAATAAATTTTAGAGGAGAAACTCAGAAGAAAAAAATCTCCTTTGGGCTTCACACGGGAGGAGGTAACTGCACCTGTTGTAAAGCAATTGGGTTTGCACTCTGGTTGCTGTGACATGCCAGTCATGCACAGACAAACCTCAGCTTTCCACACTCCCCAAAAAGTGACATTGTCAGAGCAGAGGTGCTAGTACTGACTCGTCACAACAAGCATTGCCATGAGCTCCCCATGGTAGGACAGCCTGGCTCTGCCTTTAGAAGACTCCAGCCCAGCAACATTCAGCTCCAACACTGGGCTTTAAAGTGAGCATCATAACCAACAAACTTAATGGAGAAACCAGATGAGCTAAGGGAGGGACAGCTTCGTGAGAAGGACCTACTGCTGAAGGCAACAAGCACCAGAAGGATGAACCCAGACGAGACAGCTGAGAGCTCCTCATGCTAATTTTAACACCTCCACTAATTCAAAATGTGGCCTGGGGAAGTCACTTCCCTGCCTTCTCCCCTGCCCAATACTTGAAAGCTTGTTAATATAAAAAAATTGTTGATAATAATCTTGATTGTAACTGCGTTGACATCTCTATGTTCTCCTGCTTAAGGTCATGTAGTCTTTGAGCAAAGGCAGTACTTTAAAAGTTTTTGTTTGGAGCATCACCTCCTAATTCTGAATAGCTAGGAAACAACTGAGCAGAAGCTTGGTCGAAAAGTTTTCTACCTTATATTTAAAAAGAAAGAGAAAAGATCTTCATTTGTTTTTGCTTCAGGAAGCTCTCAGCACCAACGGAGAAGAAAGTCCCTTTCTAAAATAACAAGAAATTCATTAGCACTTCTTGTACTTTTTTAAGGTCACCATTATAGATATTTTTGATAACACATCCTTTTACATGCCTGTGGTCTGCTCTGACGGTGGAGGTAATGCTGTTTACAAGGCTTTTACCTGAAGAGCGGGTAATTTTCTTTTTCTTTTTTTTTTCTTTTCTGATGTCTTCCTTCTTTTTCAGGAACAGAAAGATGGATGATGTTCATATCTGGCCATCACTCACTTATGGTTAAGGTCTTGGTTTTATATAAATTGGAAAGAGTGTAGAAGGAAAGAACAAGAGACACGGTGAACATTTTCATACTTGAAAAGATGAAAGCTTGGCATTCAGTTGTCTTCATTTGCCTTCCATGACACCAAAGGACCAGATCATAAAGGACTTCGGAGTATTCTATCTCTGGCTACAGAGCTTTTTCTTAATAAACACAGGAATTTCCAGTCTGGGGTTAGATTCCCCACCAATGTAGTTCAGCATCAGGCCCTTTTCCAATAATCAGTATAAAATCCCCAAAGAAAGAGGCAAGAAATCCTACCTCAAAAAATGCAGAATAATTGGCCCTCATCCTTAATTTTGTTTTAATTTCCAGTCCTTGGGTTGGCTTATAACCTATGAGATAAATGTTTTTCTCTCTTGCACGAGAGAATAAACACACAGCTCTTTGCTTCTTGCTACAGCAGTCTGCTGTGAATTGTAGAGTTATCAAAAACTTCAGGGCACACAAATTTTTTTTTTATAGAATGCAAACTATGAGAAAAAAATAAATCCCGGGACATAAGGTAAAATATGGAAACTGTCCTAGTAAATTAAGAAAGTGCTGTTCCATGGACTGTCTTTTAGACATGATTCACTTCTTGGCCATAACTCGTGCTTGAAAACTTACTGGGCATCTCAGTTTTAGCTAGCTAAAATGGGATGAGATTAATTGTACTATAACTGCATAAGATACTTTACCTGATTTTACATGTCCATATATCCAATATACACAGTCCCCCCCTGGTATGGGAAGTATCATTGCTAAACATCTAGAAAACCCTGCCAGGTGCTTGCTGAAGGTCTGAATCCTAAAGCAGAGTCACATCATTTAGATCAGACTAGACTGGTCCATTCCCAGTGTCGAGGATGAGGATGTTCCAGTATACTTGTCCCTGTTCGCATCAAGCACCTCTATGGCAGAGACAATCTTGAAGTTGATGCATAAGTCCTCCGAGACTCTCCAAGTCCTCTAGGACAATCCCAAACCAGCAGTCCTTCATTCAACAGATTCTGAATATCACAGCTTCATCTGAGCTTCAAAAATTCACCTCAATGCCATTTACCTGGACATGCTGCAGGGCCAGTGATACTGTTTGTTCCCTATACAGGAAGACAGACATAGAAAAAACAGGAGACTGTGTCCCAGCTCAAACAGCTGTACACAGGGAAAAGAATTTGAACTTCCGTTTAAAAGCTGGCTCTCCCTTGCACAGCCTAGGTGAGATTTTGTGGTATTCTTCAGAAAACCAACCTTTAAATTATGTGAAATAGGAAACTTGGGTAATTTTGACTGGAGACCAGCACTTCCATAAGGATGCTTGAATCCATCTTAAAGACCATGGATGTACTCGAGAGAGTCCAGCAAAGGGCCACAAAGATAATGAAGGGATTGTAACATCTCTTCTGTGAGTAAATGTTGAGGGTCCAGGGACTGTTCAGCCTGGAGAAGAGAAGGCTCCAAGGAATGTTATCAAAATGTATAAACACCTGAAGGAGGGTGCAAAGAAAACTGAGACAGGCTCAGTTCAGTGCTGCCCAGTGACAGGACAGGAGGCAATGGGCACAAACTGACACACAGGAGGTTCCCTCTGAACATCAGGAAACACTTTTTTACTATGAGGGTGACCGAGCACTGGCACGGGTTGGCCAGGGAGGTTGTGGAGTCTCCATCCTTGCCGATATTCAAAAGCCATCTGGACACAGTCCTGGGCAACTGGAACTAGGTGGCCCTGCTTGAGCAGCTGGTTGGACAAGATGACTTCCAAAGGTCCCTCTCAACTTCAGTCATTCTGTGATTCTGTGAAATCATAAGAGCTGGGCTTGCACTAGGGTGCTGGATTATGTAGGATCAGTATTATTATGTGGGATGTAGGCTGAGGATCAGAAATGGACTATTTAGAATATGATAGTGTCTAGGAAATGGTTGGGCTTGAGGATCTTGAAGGATATTTCCAACCTTTATGATTCTATAATTTAGATGGTCTAAAACTTTTAGATGCCTAGGTAAGATTATCTTAGAGGATATTTTAAGGTAGCCATCTCAAGTGTTCAAGGTCTCCATGCAGTCACTAGAAAGAATCCAGAGTGTTCCTAGAGTGACTCAGTTCAAGGGAAATATCCAGCTCTCTCCATTTACCTAATGTCTTAACCTGGACAACTGACATGGTGCTCCTCTATGGAGAACAAAGTGTCACCTGGAATCAGTCAGCAGGCCTGGATGCTAAGTCCCCTCCTTTGTCCCACCTCTCTGGAGAATTATAGCAAGCAACAGCAACGAAGCCACAGAAATAACCACAGACTCATAGAATAATGCAGAAAGGAAAGGACTAGTCCAACCTGCTGCTTAACCCAAGGCTGGTTATAAGATCCCACCTGGCTTTATTCAACTAGGTCTTGAAAAGCTCCAAGGATGGAAACTTCACAAACCTGTTACTATCCATGAGCCTCTTTGTGCCCATCAATGTGCCAAATAATCCTGGTTATGCTGGAACGTGTCATGCGGCCAGCTACAGGAGTTCAGATTATTCCTTTGAACCTTAAATTCTTGGATTCAGCTGTTTTGGACTGAAAACGGTTGTTCACAAGAAGTTGATATACATCTGCAGCAAGCGGAAGGGTAACCTTACCTATCTGTAAATCATCAGTACAGCTGCATTTCCAGAGTGATGTCATATCACTCAGTAATAACTCACAGTTCTTAGAATTTCATCTCAAATCCAGAATTGTGTTTCTGTTCAAAAAAAACATACCTGTAAATTTGAAGAGAGCTTTTATTCAGGTATTTCAACAGATGCTGAAAATTGCTGTCTGAGACTGCTTCTGCTTTTGAGTACTCAACTTGAGGTATTTTCATTTGGAGAGAATAGATACCCAGAATCCTTCAAATGGCCTCAAGCTGGGCTCTCAAAACCATTGGAAATGCATTAGTGTCACTGTTAGACCTGCAGCAGATTGAAGCAATATTTTAGGATGGAAAATCAAAGGGGCTAAATCATTCTAAAAGGGAATCAGCACTTTCGAACAGGAAAAGGTTCGGTGAATTTAAGCAATGGCCTTTCCTGGCATAAACTCTTCAAAGCTGGAGGTAAGACTAATAGCAAAGGTTCTCCAGTGCAGCCCTTCACATCACTTGATCTTTACAAAGGAATGGAAGCAACCTGCTGTAGTTGCAGATGTCCCTGCTCAGTGCAAGGGGGTTGGATTAGGTGACCTTGAAAGGCCCCTTCCAACACAAAACATTCTATGAAACATTCTACGATTCTATTAAAATTTTTGGGGGGGGGGGGGGGGGAAAGAAAAAAAAAAAAGGTTCAGCCAAGTTTTGGGTCTGATGGAGGGGAAAAATAACAGAAAGAAAC
>JAAGNO010024176.1:5850-25417 GCA_033439905.1 Ceryle rudis
CACCAGAGCAGAGTAGAGCACTAGAATCACCTCTCCTGATCTGCTGGCCACACTTCTTTTGCTTCAGCCCAGGATGCGATTGGCCTTCTGGGCTGCAAGCACACACTGGCTGCTCTTGTCCAGCTTCTTGTCTACGAGCACCCCCAAGTCCTTTTCTGCAGGGCCTCTATTGCCTCTTCCCCAAGCTTGTATTGACAGTGGGGATTGTTCCGGCCCAGGTGCAGGACCTAACTAATGAGATTGAATTAAGCATGAGGCCATCAAGATTGGCTGCTGCTTTGTCCTGTCTGTGGTGGAGCCAGGAAAGTTGTGGGGTTTTTTGAGGTTTCATTAGTGCAAACAGTTGAGGAGGGAAACTGAACTGTTTTCTTACAGAAAACAGTGTAGCTGCTGCTACTAATAGAGTTTAATGATCAAGGCTTCAGCCACTAGTGAAGGCAGAATTCCTGGTTAGCAGAACCATCTGTAGTGTCATGGATACTCTGAGGTATTTTTAAAAAAATGCTGTGCTTTGGTAGCATCTTATCACTTGCTCTTGGAAATGGTCTATCTAGAGGCAAAGGTTAATCTTTCCTGAAGGATTTTGCAGGCATTATTTTGCAAATGGACAATGTATTGGTGGTGGTGACGCACATCAAAGCAGAATAATACTTGAGATGTTTGTGAGTGTGTATTTCGGTTTGGGTTTTTTTGTTGCTAATTGGTATCCCAGTATACTGTGTGTAGGATTTTGATCCTCTTCAGAAAAACTTCTAAGACCAGGCTTTAGGAAAGGACAAAAGTCTGAACTGTCGCCTCATTCTCTCAGTCATTCTTTTCCTATACTTTAAAACTGAGCATGATCAAAAGTCTTTCTGTGCTGCGTTACAAGTGTTGGCTTATGTTGCAGATCTGATCACTATCTATTATCTCTTCTGCATAACAGAACCTTGTTAGTGGCTTTTGTTCAGCGATGGAAAGTAAAGTCTTGTCCTCAGATTAACTTGTTCTTCACTTAGAAAACTCAAATAAAAGCTATCCTGAACTGAGTCCCTCTGGCTTGTGTTGTCAGCTCATTTGAAAATGATTACGCACTTCTCTGGTCTGGTGCAGCCCAGGACTTTATCTCAGCACAAGCTGATTCTGATTATTGGTCCATGAAAACTTGAAACTTATTTTAAGTGCAAACTTGTGCCTACCATAATTTTCTCTGTTCTTTTCTGACTGTCATTTGAGCTGTGGTGCTTTAATTAACTGTTCTTACAAGGAAAAAAAATACTCTTGGTAGACTGAGAAACTGAGCTAACTGGTCTCTTAAGCACCTCTGAGCTGCCTCTCTTGATTTACTGAATTGTTCGCTGTGACTGTGAGGAGTGTGGTAAGCTGGAGCAAAGGCCAGGGACTCAGTATACAAATAAATTCTAAGATCCTTTCCACTGTAACCTAAGGGAAAGTTGCCTTTTTTTTTTTTTTTTTTTCTTTGTCTTTTCCAGTGTAAAGTTCAGCAGGACTGATTTGACAGCACCACAAATACTGTGTTTTAAGGACAATGGTCAAATGTCGTCTCTGGTTCCTAGTAGTCTTGAATAGGTTCCTCTAAGGATTGGTGGAATAAAGAGTGAAGAAGACATTAAAGACATTCTGGGTTATTTTTGGATTTCTGGCTTGTGATATAATGTATACTCTGGATGAACTTAAAAATGTCATTAATGCATGCAAAATTCAAGGAAATGTCCTGACGATGCCATTTGAGTGGGTACAAGAGATGTTTCATCCTTAATTTGATACATGAATTCATCAAATAGCGTTTTTACTGACTGCATTGGATGCTTTGTTCCAATCCTGTACCCATCTGTAGGTAGTAAGAGATGCTGAGAACACAGAATCCTGTGTTAAAACCTTAGTAACAGGTGTGCTATTGCTTTGTGGTTTGCTTTCACTTCTGTGTTAGAATAGCTCATTTATTGCTATAGGAAGATTTCTACCACTCATTCCTGAGAGTGAAAGAAAGAGCAGCCCCCACTGATTTCTTATTAGGGAATGTATTGGAGTGGTGGAAAAAGCTTCAAAAACCTTTGAAGTGTTTCAGTTCTTTTAAAAGTCAGAACAGCATTCGAAACGCTTGTGTTGAGGTGGTGCAACACCATTTAGAGGCATAAGGCACCAGTGAATTCTTTAAGGAATATGACATTTTGTGGAGAGAGAGGAAGTACAGGGCTGTCTGATCTTGATTCCAGATGCAGGGTTCTGTCATGTGGAGGAAAATGATCTGGGTTACTCTCTTTTCCTGCAAGTAACTCCCTCCAAAAAAAAGACAAAACAAAGAAAAAAAAGAATAGGAGGGGGAAGAACATTTTGCTTGGGTGGTATGTGCTCATGGTACTCATCAACTCTCAAGCACAAACTGTTTGCCCTGTAAGTTAAGTTTAAAAATGCTTAGATTGCAAATCAGTGAGCTAATGGGTGAACAATGTACCTGCTTTGCAGTGGCAATACCGATCCATTTACAAGTGTGGGAGTCTCAGATCGTTTTGGCTGTGCTGGTTGCTATATTCTGCTGTAGAACGGCAGTAGATCTTGTATGTGTAGTGGGGGTTGGTTGACTGGTAGTTGCAATATTGACAGGTCATATATCCTTACAGCATAAGGACAAAGATAAAGAAATCTTTGATGTACTTTGTCAGTGATTATCTAAAATATGGATAATAGTCACAAGCCTTTTGTTTTCTATAGACACATTATAGGCTAGTAAGAATTGAAAGATTTTGTAGATTGACTGATTAGTGGCTGTGACTGTTGACTACTAATGACTGCTGTGGTGATGATGATATTTTTATTATCTATGTATTTTTATCTTCTGCATCACTAGGTGATGTTACAGCTCAGGTGTCACTTCAGCCTGCACTGAAATTCAACGGTGGGGGTCATATCAACCACACCATCTTCTGGACGAACCTTTCTCCTAATGGAGGAGGAGAGCCTAAAGGTTAGTGCTGGTTACAGTGTTTTTTGCATCAGTTTTAATTGACCAGTAGAACTGATGATCTTTTCTCTCTTTGAAAGACTCTAGAGGATCTTTATTTTTCAGAGTTATTTGGCCTTTTTATGACAGTTATCACAATTCTGAGGAATTCAGGGATTATTGGATGCAAGCTAAGAATATAAATAACTAGCCTTGTGCTAAGTATTTTTAATTTCTAAAGCTGATTATGTGTACCCTGCAAAATACTTGGCTGTTGCTGTGTATTGGCCTTTCCATCTTCATAAGAAAAAATAGTTGTACAAAGCTATGCCAATTAAGTTGCCAATTAAGTTGCCATACTTGGTTCACAGAAAGGGAAAAAATGTGCTCAGACCCATCCTAGTGGCTGGATTTTGCTTCAGTTTGAATAGGGATAGTTTAGCAGTTAAAGGAAGAAATCCCCTTTGGAAGGATTGAGTAGTGATTAGGTACAAGTGACCTGCACTTGAAGGTAAAGGCCTTATAAAACAGATCTCAAAAAAGTTGTGCTAAACTCGAGATGTTTGAACAAGGTTTATATGCCTGTCTGTAAATTGGTGGGCCTCAGGTGCTTTGTATTCCAGTTCAGCATTCATAGGTGAAATCTGCTTGTGACTTTTGACTCCACCATGGAAGGACAAAGATGCTCTGAAGATGATCTGGTTAAGACTAGAGCATAAAGTTTCAAAGCTGAAATTTCCACAAACAGTTCTGATAGCAGTCCATTTCTGATACAGTTTATTTTCAAGTGACATTCTCAGAAAAGAAGCTTTTAACCTTCCTGTGAGGTTTCTGTGAAAGTCAGTAAGCCTAAAATGTTATCTTTCAGTTTCAGCTGAATGGTTCAAGGCTTTTGTAGGAAGCCTGCAAAAGCCTGTCTTAAGATGGACTTGCAGCTATCACCAAGAAATTTTTAGGACTATCTGTTGGTGGAAGGAATGAAAAGTTCTCCAGCACTGCACTGTATGAAGTGTTCTTACACATGCTAATTAGAAAGCCAATAAGAAGGGACCGCAGATACCTTCAGATTTTGAGTAAACACTTAAATATCTGGAAACCAAAGGAAGCGCATTGTTACACTAAACAGTTCTAATTTCTGTTCCTTTTGCCTCAGCACAGATCAGCTTAATAACAAAGAAGTGATCTACTCATGGGGCTTGCTTATCTCTACCAAATAGGGTACTTAACTGTAGTAACAGCTGTAAATCTGCAATCTGAGGGAAGTGGTTAAATACCTCTTCCTTTGTGTAGGTCATTCTACTGATATCAAAGACGTCTGAATATTTCTTTGAACTAAGAAAAAGAAACCAAAGGCACTTAATGTTGTCTCTTTAGATATGCAGACTAGCTAGCTCCTTACCTTCTTTCCTAGTCCTCTGTGGTTTTCCCTTTCCTTTTAGACAAGAATGTCAACTCCTGAATGTCCACTTGATAGCACCCTGACTGTGTCTTCGAGGACAGCATATTTGACTACTGCACTAATTTCCTTCCAGTCTGCTTGACCTCTTAAGTAGGTTGGGACAGAGCTGTTAATTAATGATGCAAGTACTCTATTTGTCTGGACACTTCCTTCCCTCAGACCCCAAATGCTGCTTCTCCTCTTTCCTTACATTTCCAGGTGATAATCTGGAAGTTGAAAGATGTTAAGTACCTGAATTTCTGTGATCTTTCTGTGCTTTTTTAAAAGGAGAATTGTTGGAAGCCATCAAGCGTGACTTTGGTTCCTTCGCAAACTTCAAGGAGAAGCTGACAGCCGTATCAGTTGGTGTTCAAGGATCAGGCTGGGGATGGCTTGGCTATAACAAAGAGCAGGGGCGCCTACAAATAGCAGCTTGTGCAAATCAAGACCCTTTGCAAGGAACAACAGGTCAGTTTTCTTTCCTTCCCCTCTCCTTCTCTCTGTATATTTCATAGGCAGCTGTATAAGATCTGAAAAGGGGGTTGTGGACAAATGCTGAAAGAAATTGCTGGATAAATAGGGCTGGAAAACTAAAAGTCACTACTAGCAGAAGTGAGAAACAGTTGTCGTTTTTCAAGTAGCATTTGTAAAGCAGGACTTAAAAACTGTGAAGAACAGTAGAATTTAAAGTTTGTGTAGTCCAAGGGGACATAGAAGGGACATTTTGTGAAAGTGCTATTTCTCAGACAATATTTTAGCTTAGTCTCCTTCGGATTATTTTTGAGTAACTGGAGTAGCTTGCCTCTATCAAGGAACATAAAGCCTCTTGCCTTTTGATGGTTCTCTCTGTCAGAGGGGCTATTCACAGAACTGTCAGTGTAGGCCAGGCAACAGGAGAGGGTTAAGTGTACATAGTAACAGGAGTTAATATGTAGGCTGGGTTTAAAATGGAAGGTTTATAATCTACTTCCTTAATATTGGTAAAAATTAATGAGTGACAGTTAAATCAGCCTTGCATGTGGGTAAACCTTACAGCTAGGCAAGCAGTGTAATACTGGCAGTGATCACTTCTGAAGATATTTTTACTTGGTTAGAGAGACATGGAAGGGATGATGACAGGTTGAAAACCCTTCACAGTAGGAAGAGGTCATAGCCAGTGAGAATCCTGTCTGCAGTGGCTGTTTGTCCAAATCCTATTGCAGCTATCTTTAAACATGTTCTATGGAATTCATAGAGCACAGCAAGGAATTTCATTTGTATTGTCAGCAGCCTGTGTATTGTTTATCAGCAGGAGTGGGGGGAGCGAATATAGGGATGTACACCATAATGGGGATAAATTTCACTGCTCTCCCTCATGAAAACCACCCATTAAAAATCCTTCTCACTGAATATTTTAGCAAAAAAGCAAGAAAAGTAATTAGACACTTAACAAATAACTTGTAATGAAAATATTGGAAGCAAACTGTCAGGTCAAGAGACTCCATGGTGTAGCTTTTTATGAAAATGCTTGCATAATTGTGCTAAAGATGTAAACCTTTCAAAAATTACTTTATCTGGTTTCAGTTAGGCCTTCAAGCCAGTTCTAGCATATTCATAGGTGTTTATCTGAATCACCTCTTTCAGTTTATGCAATATGTGTGTGTGGAGAGCAAACAGTTCTGTAAAGTGTTGCGGTAAGCACCTATGTGCCATAGAGCTCTTTGTCTTTCCTGTAGACTCAGAAATTGGCCACAACTTGGGGATGCAATATAAGACTTTACATGTAAAGTGTGTTTTCCTAGATTTACAAAATTTATCCTGGTGTTTTGTTGTGTTTGTTTTTTTTTTTTCCAGGTCTCATTCCCTTGCTAGGAATTGACGTATGGGAACATGCTTATTATCTTCAGTATAAAAATGTCCGACCTGATTATTTGAAAGCCATCTGGAATGTGATCAACTGGGAGAATGTATCTTCAAGATATGCAATTTGCAAAAAGTAGAGTGGAATTCTTGCACAGACTACTAGAATGTCACCATTTCTACTCTGACACCACTCTTGTAGTAGTGCGTGTGGCTTAAAAATGAATCGTTCTGCTGCAGAAAACACTTAGCTCATCCAGCAAAAGCATTTCATAATCAAGCAAAGTGTCTGCTTGTATAATTCTGTGAGATGTATTTACTTAGATTTTTGGAAGCTTTAAAATGTTGTGCAACAAAGGGAGACACTTTAATCTTTTCCACTGCATATAGAAACATAGGTCACCTTGCTAAAACTTAATGAGGTAATGGATATCCTTGTTGCACTGAAATACCTAAGTGGAACCATGTACTTCATGTCACTATAAAGAAATAAAACTCAAAAGAAGAATCTTCTATAACTGTCTATAAGAAACTCATTTTTAGTGATAGCTGCTCCTTGATTTGAAAATGATTGGAGAAGAGCAATGCCTTTTGTAATTTGTTGTATTAAAGGCTATGGAGCTTTCTCACAGGTTAAAAAAACAGGTGTAAGAGGAAATAGGTGCTGCTGTGCCTGCCTGACTTGACTCTTTTCAGTCACCTCTACCTGTTCCTGGATCTTTTACGTGCGATCTTTATGCATTGCGCTGATGTGCTAGCTTTTCAAGTGTTAGCTTGGGCAAGAGATTACAGGACTGGGTCAGGCTAAATTGTTCACAGAGAAAGTGAATGACAGCATGCAGTACGCCTTCCATACTAGCCATTCAAGTATATCCTAGAACATCCTTTAACTTGAGACTGGTTGTGTGCGTATACCAAGTGTAAATTGTCTCTGCATAGCTGCGTTCTTGAAGCAGTTATAACAAAGTTAATGCTTGTGGCAGGAATGAATCACTGGCCGGTGTAAAGGGGCATGCCCGACAGGCAAGCCAAACCAAATCTGCAACTGGTGAGATATCTCTGTGGTGAATGTGAGTCGTGCAAACATGGCTTGTTTCGTATTTAAAGTGTTTATTTTTTTTCTCAATGTGGGATATTTTTTCTCTAGGTCTAGTTCTCAGATACACAGTTTGAGCTTCTGCTTGTCTGGATTGTTTCATAATCTTGTTTAAAATTTGTCATCCCTCACATCTTTGTTTTGCCTTTGCGGGTGTGAGAGCAGTGATGAAGAAAAGTAAGTCTATTGGTAATCAGTCTGGCAGCTTTAGAGTTGAATTAAAAAACCAGCCTACTGAAGGGTTCATATTCTTGCTGTCTGCAAAATCCTGTCTAGGCCTAGAGACCTGTTACAAACTATGCTCAGCTTTTCTTCTTGGAGAAGAAGCCTAGGTCTCCATGCATAAACACTAGCATCACAGATTTTTCCCCAACAGAAGCTTCAGGCAGAAAGAATTACACTGCCTAGGTGGCAATTAAGAACCAGATATTTGCTGTAGTTATTTACTGGTGTGATCAGTGTATTTTGAAACGCATCCTCCTAACTTAATGTTCCCAGCCTCTGTCCTTGAGTGTTTCCTTCCGAGCAGTTCAGAATGCTTAAATTAATGCAAAATGCATCACGTAGCCTACAGTATTCCTGTTACAAGACTATTGAGGCGAATAGTTTTTAAGGACTTGCTAGTATTATTTACAGAGTTGATTTGTATTGTTGATAATTATTAGGGATGGAAAGGAACAGTATTGGGAAAAGCTATTGATATAAAGCTTAATTTAAACAAGTTTAGTTGGTATCTGGATTATTAAAGGCCAATACTTAGGTTTTAGTTGTCAGGCTTCAGCTTTCTGAAATCCTGCAGAGAAAAAGTGGATTGAGTGGGGGTGAAACAGTGGCATTTTTTTGGAAGAGGAACAGTCACTTCAGATATGAAGAGAATCGTTTGTCTCATATTTTCTGGAAGTACTTTCAATGTTCAGAGGAGGCTTGTGTTTGTCATGGAGTCTGCCTGCAGATGCAGGAAACGGCAGTCTTTTTTCCTTTCCTTATTGAAGATCATACAATAGGGTGAAGTGTCATACAGCAGAGATCATAAACCCCTAGTGGAGTGTGGAGTGCTGCTCCGCATCATGAGTGAATGCTGAGGCAGGGCTGTGTTGGTGAGTGCAGTGGTGTGTGTGCCTGTTGGGCACCTTCATGGTAATGCTTGCTCTTAACAGGAGAGGTAAACCTGCCTGTACGCTGGTGCTCTGGAAGGGAGTGCTCAAGCTATGGAGGAAGCCTCAGTTAACTCTGTGAGGTGAGGACATAAACCATAGAGAGCTCCTCGAGCAGCACCAGCTCTTGCTCAGGTGTTAAAGCCTGTGGTGAGACCCAACACGTGCTGGGAAGGTTCAGTTTCTGCTGTGCCCCAGGTTAAGAAGAAACTCCACTGATCTGCTTAAAGTCAACCGGTGAGCTTGGACTGCTGTCTCGTGTCCCGTCTTTAAGTCTGAATTTAGAAAGTTCAAAGCTGTATACAAACAGGAATGTTTCTGTAATAGGAAGATGCAAACTTACTAAATGTTGAAGGCAAGTAGTGGGAACACTGAAGCAGTGAAAATGATTTAATGCTTGTTTTGGTGGACAGTTATAAAGGACAAAGGGTTGTGTGGTTCCTTTTGAAGGAAGGGCTTGGTTAACTGTCTTAACTCCAAACTTTGGTGAAATCTGGAAAAAGGCCAAGTGGTTCTTGTGACACACTAGGAGCTGGAGTATGTGCCTGACCCACGTATTGTAGAAGTCCACTAGCAAAGCTGTCGACTATCTGGGCAGTGAAAGTGCATAAATCTCTTACTAATCTGTGTGAGGCACTAAACTTGGAGCTGCTGTTGCTGTTCAGAACCAGCACTTTGCCTTACAGAAGCTACTGTGGAGGTGGGCAGGTGTGTCTTGAGAAGGAAGGTGCCGTGTATGTATACACAGTTAATCTGTGTGTAGGCCACTATGTTAAAACAGGAATTTGGAATAATTTTCAAGAGAGGAACAAAGTGAAGTAGCTAACCCATATGCTTTTGGAAATGATTGTGTATTATGAGTTGGAAGAAGAAAGTGCATCAAGGTGATCCCATAAGCAGTACGTACTGGTGGCAAAGCTGCTGCATTTACAGACTTTGGTTTGCAGACTGTGTAATCAGGTTTCCATGGCTGAATTTATTTTCAGAAACATGCAGATGCAATCGGGTCTCAAAGGGCAGCTGCAAGTGCACATCTGATTTTTTCTGACCTGTAAAAAGACAGTCGAAGGCTAATACAAATTGCAAAGCATGCGTGTCTTGTTCTAGACTAGAAAAGATGAAAATAATGTGAGGCCAGCCACACCAAGTCCTTGCAGTCTCTCCACAGTGGGGCTGGTGCCGTGGCTGGGTCCCAGCAAGCCCAGAGGGCAATGTGTTCATCCTGCTCTTGGATCAGGAATGATCTGTAGGTGTCTTCACTGAGCATTCAGAAATAGACTGAAGGTGCCTTTTCCCTCCAGCTTCTACTTTCTACCTTACATTTATTTATTTATTTAAGCTTTATGTAGAGCATGTATTAAAAAAAAAAAATGTAGTAAACCCCAAACTATCTCCAGAAAATACTGCCAGTGACTCAACTTAGGAACTGCAGGCTCTTCTAGAAATATTAAGACCTCTTTATTTACAGAAGACTTACTTGCCTCTGTTTTGTATTCAAGAATTTAGTTCTTTCTAGTGTAGCAAAATAGGTTTAAAATGCTGCTATGTTACTCTTGATGACATTTTACATGCCTGTTGCATTGACCTTGCAGAAGTTAGTCATTACACTGGTATAAAGCAAGAGAGTTGTGTTTGCAGCCATGTCTGCCATGTAACATGGTTGGTTTAACCTGCCTTTTCCTTAAAGTGCTTTCATGCTTAAAAGCAATGCCCCCAGATTTCATCATAGCTGTTATTACCCTTTTGATCCAAAAAGCAAGACTGCTCTAGGGGTCCGTGGTGGGTGTGTATGTTCGACTGCAGAGCTGAAGCCACTCCTGTCCCAGAGAACCAGAGCTGTGCGTTTCCCACTAGGTGGGGGTGTGTGTCTGCTTTATGCTGTTGTCGGTAGGGCTTCCGAGTTGGATTTCCAAGAGGCAGGTTAGCAGTGGTTTGAGTGTTCTCGCTGCACAGGAGGGAACTGTTTGGGCTTCCACTTTCTAAATGTTCAAGGTTACCACTGTCAGTGAAGCTACCTGTCAGCATCTGAGGAGGTGGCAATGCTGCTGTGGAGAAGACAGTTTATTTTAATATACACAGTCAAATATAGGTCTTACTAGAGCCAGGCAGGCAGAGGCTAGAGGAAGGTACTCCCAGATGCTTCTGGGGTTCCTACCTCACTGCCTCATCAGGTTGTGTAGGGACACGAAAGATCAATGGCATCTTGAATGGTCTTTCAAGACTATAAACCAGCAATTTAACCACAGGGGATGAAGTTACCTTGCTATAGTTAAGCCACAACTGCAGAGAGTATGCAGCTAGCTATCTGAAGCATGGAGGTTTGCAGTTAAAACTGTTCTGCTTCATAGGGCTGTTGCTGCTCCAGCTTTTCACTGGGTCATCACACTTCAGGTGAGAAAGACAAATTAGCACAGAGGCAAGTCTGCAAACCTGCTGCCTACACCTGCCATAGCCGGTGGTGGACCTTTGTAGCCTTGTGACACCACTGAAGCAGTTGACAGATGTGTCCCACTGTGGTGTTTTTAAGCAGCCATCTGAGATGATGGCAAATCCCTGCCAAGCAGAGAACTCCCTACACTACAGCACTTGGGAAGTCATATCACTGTGGCTATGTGAAAAGACTGGCAGTCCCGTAGCTGTGGGTTCCTGTTGCACATAAAATTTGCAGAAAGCATTAGTTTTCCGAAAGTATTATTTTCTCCAAAACTGGGGAAACATGAGAAAGTTGCTGATTGCTGTGCTAGGTATTTGCAGACAGGTTGGAGGCTTACAGAATCTGACTTCGTCTGGAGAGCTTTTGCACTGCAAGGGAAGGTAAAAACTTTGAAAAGTCCAAGTCTGTCATCAGTTGGACTACAGTTCCTCAATCCTTCTGTGTCTTCACCACCTTCTTTCTGAGGAGGATATGAGTTTTCTGCTTCCCTGGCTTTGTTGAGATCTGTTACTGAGGGCTATCTCCTTTAGAGAGCTCTGCAGTTCTTTTTTTCCTTGTAGCTCTGTTCCTTCCCACCAGCTGCTCCATAGTGCCTGCATCTTAAGGGCTTGTCCTTTATGCTACTGGCAATAGAGCTGTAGCTCTAAAAAGTCAGATCTAGAAACAAGTAGCATGGTAATTCAGCTATTTTTATCCACGAGTTTTGCAACACTGGCAGTATCAGAAGACTGCACAAGAATTTCCCTGGCTATTAAGAGAAAGATAAAAGTTTTCACAATGCTATTGCAAAGGTTATTACTGGCACATCAGAGGTCTGCAAACTGGAAGGTAAGGAGAAAGAACATCAATTAATTTAAGTGTCATGATCTGAGGTAATCTCACAGTTCTGAGAGGGGCTAATTTGTGCTTGGGCTAATTCAGTATTTGGACTTGACAGGAATGGTGTTGCAATCCCCATTACGCTTCTAGAAATTCAGACCTGAGGTAGCTATAAGCAAGGGTTTCCAGTTTGCAGGAACTTTGAAATTTGGCTGTGGTCAAACCTGGCCAGAATTGAAAACTTGTATTTCCAGGAATTCAGAAGCTCCCCAGACCCTACAGCTGCTGAGGAAGTCTGATGTTCTTGTCTGTTGGGGCAGCTGCCCTGGGCTTCAAGCCTCAGGCTTCTCCAAAAGTCATTCAGACAGAGCTGTGTCAAAGCACTTTGGTCAAAGCACTTCGGTTTCACCAAGGTAACGTTTAGGTAAGCACTGCCTCTCTGTCACTTTGTGTGTGATGTATCTGTCTTCTGACTAAGTGCTTCACTGGGATATTTCCAGCCACTATTAGCCCACAAGCAGAATTGTGTTAAGAGGCTGTGGGTAGAAGGGGAAATCCAGGCTCTCAAATGATGCACCATCACACTGTCTTTGATTTCTCCCTTCCATGAAAGATACATGCAGACCTTACCTTACCAGAGCAGATCTTACCTTTTCCTTTCATCTGGGCTCCCACACCTCTACTTAAGATTTCAGGCCATTTCAGAAGACCTTCGGTTTAATTACAGTAAGGTGTACTGGTGTTTTGGGGGAAGAAATGCTCATGAATTTCTGCTTATTTATTTTTCTTATGAAAGCATATGGATCACAAAACTAAAACTCGCACCTGGATTTTTGGGGGATGGAGGACTATTATTTATGAGAGCTTAAGTGTAGGGCTTTGTGCTTGTTTGTATAAATAAATAAAATAGGAACAATCAACTGGAATTATCATCTCTGAGTGGCAAAAGCTCCAGTGGGAGTTTTTCCCATGCCTTCTTGAGATCCGGGTCAATTAAAAGCAGTTCGTAGCCAGAAATGCTGCTTTTCTGTATTATCTAGCTGGGAATTGGAATCATTCCTGGATTTTTTTTTTTAAATCTTAAACATAAGTAGTGATGTTTGTCCATCTGCTGATATTCACTGCTTTCCTAAATGCTGGTGTGGGACTCTGCAAAGCATGTTGTGTGTGTGGAACTCTTGTCTTGTATAGGAGGCACAGGATATTAAATGGAGTTAAATGTTTTTGTTCCAGATGTGGCCGTCTGGAATAGACACTGTGGGGAGGGTACAGGTGTGGGCTGGTGATGAGGGTTCAGCCCCGAAACTGATCCATCTGCATCAACTGATTCTGGGATGACCTGCCCAAATTTCTCTCCAGTGAGCTGTGATGTCAGCTTCATTAGAAAGACATGTATTTCTGTGGCCTCAGAGAATTATCCAAGGAGCAGGCTCATTTTGGGATGTAGGACTATCCTATCAAAGCTCTCTTTCCTTTTCCTGAGACCTTTTCACCAACAACCAGGGTGTCACAACAGTGCAATGATTTTCCTAATGTATTTGTTATTCGCAATCCCAAAGAATTCACTATAGGGCAGTTTTACATGGGTGGAAAAGAGCAAAGCTGTCCATGGCCAGCTGAGAACATGTCACCATGTGCTGCATCCGGGAACATGGTTGGAGCCAGCTGCAGAGGGATTCTGTGGACTTCACCCCCAAGCTGGTCCTGGCATCAAGTCAGGAACACGGAAAAGTCCTAGTCTGGCTTTTACTCACTTGTTGCTTCTTGCAGCGTCTGAGCTGGACCTGACATCTGAAAACCCTAGCCATCCTGTCCAATTATGGATTCTTAGGGATTACAGGTTTGAAGGGCTAATATGTGTATGTGTCTAAATAACAAATCTGATCATGAGCTTACCTCTGCATGTGTCATTCTGTTAACCTCTTCTGCATGTTTGGAGAAAAAAATGGCAGAAAAACCATCTGGTTATGCTCACACTTGCAATCCAACATCTGGCTGCCAGATTTGAGAGGCCATGTAATCTCTGCTCATGTGGTTTCCATGCTTTGATTCCCTGCTATGACTGAGCTCTTGAGAGTAACTTGCCCCTCTTGGCAGTGTGAGCTGACAATGTGTTGGAAGGACAGCAAGTGTCCACCATTTTTTGTTGTATGAAAGTATTGCCAGGTTAATCCAAGTGGTAGTGTATATGTGTGGTTCTATACTGCTCATTGCTAAACCCTTGGCCTTAAAAGGCTATCGCTTGGCTGGAACTGCTCTTGCAGTTACCCAGATGTATCTTAGAAACAAAATGCTGGTCCTGCACTATGAGTGTCATAAAAAAGGAAGGCTTCCTGTTAGTCTCTGAACTGAAATTCAGGAAAAATATAATTTGTTTTTCTACACTCCCTTCCCCCCACCCCAAAGGTAATGAGACCTTTTGTCTTCCCCTCTTATTTCTGATTGAATGAAAAAGGGTGAGATGACAGCACTGTTCATGCAAGGAGAGAGGAGGTGGGTGCTGCATCTTTGCTTCTGCTCTCTGGGTGAGCAGTTTGGACGCTCCTCCAAAATGCAGGAGAGCAGGATTGAATTCTTCCTCTGCTGAAGTGAACCTGAACATGTATCTCCTGATGGAGAGCCTGGTCTGCCGTGCCAAGAGTATTTTGGCAGTGATGAATTTTGAGTTCCTGCAGCCAAAATTACTATCTGCAGTAGTTAGGCAGAGGTGATCCCCTCCAGTCCAGGCCTGAGATGCTCACCTAGAAGGAAGACTATGAATTTCCAGAAAATACTGCAGGCAACATCCTTGCTGCTAAGCAGAGCTGTCTGTCCTTGCCATGGTCTCATTCTGCTAGTTGAGCCCCACGTCCTCTTTCGGGCTCCAAGCATTTGGTAACTTCAGATGAATTGGCAAGACATTTTGAATAAGTCAACACCCCATATTCAGTAAATAAGCTATTTGCTTCCCCCAATCTTGCCTAAAGCATTTTCCAGCTTCATGAAACTATCTTCTGTTGGCTTGAAAGGGGAACAGGAATGAAATACATTTGTTGACTGAGTCGGAGAACATGTAACAGCAGCTGAACAAGAATTCTGATTTACTGATCTTTGTCACAATCAAATTTAGAATTAATCTTCTACAGGCATTTAGGCTGTGGAGTGACTTTATTTTGTAGGGTTTTTTTTAATTTCAAAAGAATTCACAATTAATTTGTTAATCTCAAGTCAGAATGACTGTACTGGTGTCAGTTGGCAGTGACATTTATGGGTTATGTTAATGAGTGCAAAATTAAATATAGCACAAAGTAGGAATTAGCAACATGAAAAATAAGTAAAAAAGAAGGAACTACCTTTAAGACTGCAGAGCAAAAGGAGAGGACTGTTGGGAAGTCACAGCACTAGTTTTTAATACTGTTTTCAGAGAAAAGCAAAGAAAAAGACTGTAGGCTGAAAAATAGGATAATTACATTCTTTCTTTTTAAAGCAACACAACCTCAGCTTCTTCTAGAAAAATGTTCAGGTTTTATACTTCACCTTAACCAGAAAAAACAAATGCAGTGGAAGAGGCAGAAAGGGGAGGGCCTCTTTTTTTGTCTTTTCTACTCATTTGGATGCTGTTCTTGACAATGGGGAGAAACTTGTAAACAATTTCTGAATAAAACCCAAGGAATCAGAAAAGGATATAACTGGAAAACTATAAAACAAATAAAATCCCAATGACTTGTGCTTCTAGAAAGCCACTAATTTGGTTATCTGTTACAATATTTTTTTTGTGAAGATTAAAAGCTGCCCAGAGGAGATAGTATCACTGTCATCCACCTAAAACAACCCATCATCTCCCTTGTCCTGATGTGTCAGGTTTTCAGCCATCCCTGGATGTGTTTAAGAATTGCTTAGATGTAGTGTTGGGAGATATGGTCTAGGGGTGAACTTGTAGAGTACGGTGAATGGTTGGACATGATGATCCCATGGGTCTTTTCCAACCTAGATGATTCTGTGATGCTGTGATTATCAAGAATGCCCCAGCCTCACTAACATGAATCGTTAAGAAAAATATGTCAAATAAAAGATAGGCCCCACCTAGACCAAACAATGTTCTATTGCCACAATAACCTTCACTCTTAACTTGAACTAACAGAAAACTAAGCAGCATGAACATATGTACAGACCCTCTGCTCTCCTAGAGGTAGTTAGAGTAGTAGAAGAGTAGTCCTTCTTACCAAAGCAAATGCTCCCAGCAGAGCCTGTAGCTACTTGTGGGGTTTATTCTTTCATGTACAGACAGTCGAGATTCAAACATCCACTCTTTCTGATTGACAGCAATTGCCCACCCCAGATCACTATGACTAAGGCAGAGCAGGCAGCTGGATGAATCCAGCAGACAGCTGTCTGTTAAGACATGATCTACATAGGCAGAGAAGAGCACTTCCATCAGGAGATGGTATTTATTTCCAAAAGAATAAAATAATATTTTACATCACATTCTTTGCCACATGGCAAAAGAGAGAAGGGAACAGACAATGGTAACCCTTGGCTGCTGCTTGTGTTCTCTGAAACTGTGCAGATTACGGTAAGCAAATTAAAAAAAATCAGATTTTGAACAAAAAAGGTTTTTTCATCTTTTTCCCTAGGAATTCTCTACTACTGTTCATGGTACACTATCAACTCAAATACCTGGAAAAAGCAAAAGCTGTCATGCTGAAGTGGCCTGCTTTTTCATTTCTTTCTCACTGATGAGTCCAGCCTTGCATTGCTCTGGTAGGAAATTAGGCAGACCTACCACTTTCCTACAACTTTTCAGTGGATTATTTTCTCCTCTTGGTCATATGCCTTTTACTGGGACTGCATTTTTCAATGGGACCAAATAAAAATCAAATTCAACTTTCCCATTAACCAAAGGGATGTTCTGATTTATTAGAACATGTAGGCATTTCACAATCCCGTGCTTCATCCATCGTTCAAGGTGGCCAAAAATGCAAACAAAATTGACTGTAAAAGTTTCTTGTTTTCTTCGCAGTAGGATGAAGTACTGCAACAGAGCACAGAACTGAAGTGATGCTGGATACAGCTGGAAAATAATCATGTGGTACTTTTGGAAAAAATGGCATTATGTAGAAAACAATGAAAAAAATTGCTCTGAAATACATATTCTGCATTTAAAATTGTTGGTTTGTATGTTATCTTTCCTTTGCAAAACATTTTTCTTTGTTGAGAGTGAAGTAATTTTTTTCTTCAGATGTGGCATGCCACCTTTATTCAACTTGGTTTTGAGTTTCAAGATTTGCGTGGATTCCATTTACTATGAATGATTAATAAACTTAATTTGGTTTGGAACTAATCCAAGTAAGGCATTGCAATTAAAAACTTAAACTGTCCCAGATTCAAGTGAAAATTTCCTGAAGCAAGTGAAACTTTTGATAAAAAAATGAGTTTAAGAAACAGGTGAATTTTGCATGTCAGTATATAGAGATCTAAGGTCTGAACAAATATATTTATCTCCAATTTATGTTTAATTGTTCACTTGTGGTATTAATAGCCAGGAGTGTCATGGAGTAAGAAGTTGGCTGCATTTCAATGATCTCCTTATCAGACAAGTCTCAACATTTCTCTAAAGCTGCAGAAGTCCATGAGGTCCTGACAGCTGGTCTTCTTCTGCACCCCTGGCATGTAAAACTTCCATTCTTCGCAAGCCCTCTGGGCATTTTCAGTTGCAATTTCCTTAAGAGGCGAGGTATCAATATAGTTCAGAAGTGACACAAGCAACAGAGACCAAAAAAATGCTGCTGCTCCTGCTGCTTTCTGAAAACACATCAGATTTATATGTATTTAGAGAAAGCTTGAGTATCCTGAGAAGCATTTTGTATTTTTTTATTGGGAGCTGAAGGAGCCTTTGGTGACCCCATGCAGTGAGATGATGGTCTGTGAATGTGTGATTGATAATGCTGGACTAGAACAGCTATGAGCAAATGGGCTGTGTGCTCTTCATTCAGTACTATTTAGCAGGTTAAGAAATCTAACACAGCATAAAATTCTGTCCAAGCAATTACTGCTGGGGCCATGGTGGTGTCTAGAAGGTCATTGCCTGAACCCTTGACCTGAGATGAAATTTGTATCAAAAGAAATCTCTGTGTTAGTAGGGCCCAGGAACCTTTGGCTGTGCATGGGATATTCTAGGCTGCCTGCTTGCTTCCCTGAGGCACAACCATAAATATATATCACTGGTAATGAAAGCTTATAGAAAAATCTGAGACAGTTCTTCCTCTGAGGGATGTTGAATTAGAAGAACTTTGAATAGCAATAGGTATTCTCCGATAAAGAGGTGTGGGACATCCCATATTCTTCTGAGGTCCCCTATTGAATGTATTGTCCATGTCCATGGTATTTTTGCACAAAAATTCACATTCAGCATCTGAAAAGGGGTGTAGGAATGTATTCCCAAGAGGTGAATGGGTGATGCTGGTAAAGTACTGCTATATTGGCATGCAAGTAAATGCTCTTTTTCTGAAAATACCTGTAATTACAGCTGTAGAGGAACAGAGATTATTGGAGGTAATTAATCATGTCATGGCCTGGCTTGTGCAGGAATTTATATGCAATGGATGATCACAGTGTCTCTTTGTGTTTTAAAGCCAACGAACTTAATATATTTTTCTTTCCTTTCTCAATTCCCACATCATTTGCTTTACTCTTCTTGTCTTCCTGATGAGAAGCTGAGTTCTCCCTCTCGAAATTCAGAGCTTCAGTCAAACCCCTCCCTCTTACTAATGTGTATAACCCTGTAGATTAGTAGGATGCTTGTGGCTCATCTCAGCCTCTGCACTAAAGTGTATGGAACAACCAGGTTTTCCAAGGCCAACCAATCCCATATGATACAAGAGAGCTTCTAAAAGAAAAGATGATCTCTTTTAGAGACAGAAATAACTAATCCCTATCTGAATCACACTGGTGTATGGACATCAACCAAAGATGATTTTTTTCTTGTAGGTGGTCTATAAACCTGCTTCATTTTTCCAGCATCGCTTTGCATGGCAGTCAGCCTGGTTATTACAGCTCTCCTTGTCCTGCCTTCACCAGTACTGTGCACAGAGAGTAGAAGCACCTGTGAGTGATGCTTAATCCCCTGATTGCTTACCACAGCATCCCATTAACTTTCTGGATAATCTCAGGCTGTTGTTTTTTTAGAGAAATTAAGTTAAGAGAAGTTGGGACTGGATATATTGTTACCTATAAAACATATATACTTGATAGAGTAAAAAAATAGTTTTTTGTGATCATGGTGTAACTTCAGTTAATGGCTGATGTGAAAAGCCCCAAAGTGGGCCCTGAAAACAACAAATGCATTGCCTAGGAAAAAGCTTCTCCATTGCAGAGGGATGACTGGCATAACAGATGTTCTTTCTTCTCTAGTATGGTGAGTTTCTTCTCTAGTATGCTGGAAAGAGAAATGTATCCTACCAAAACACTGCCCTGCTTCCACAAAAGGGCATGGGGCTGGGTGTTTACTTACATCAGCCTGCTGTACAGGAAGTCAGGATGGAGCCTTTTCATGTGTTTGAGAGATTTTTAAAATAGGCCTTTTCCTTGGGCCATTAGGGAAGTTGCAGGCATTGTTGTTTCAGCTGATGACTGTGTAGGAGTCCATAGCAGGGAAGTGTGCTGTCCGAGGTAAAAGGCAGGATCTATCCCAAGCACATCCTTCTGCAGACCCGTGAGAATTTCATTGCAGCAGGTGACCTTCTGCCTTGGTTGCTGGAAACAAAACAGTGCTCTTAAGTGTTGTCCCGGTCTGAGTGAAAACAGAACTAATTCTGTTCAATGATTTTACTTTTCAGTTCAGTACTTCTAACTAACAGCACTTTCTGAA
>JAAGNO010024176.1:30053-44761 GCA_033439905.1 Ceryle rudis
TTATCTCTGGAGACTCCTCTCTGTTCCCGCTTAGCTCATAGTTAGTCCCTCTTATCTATACAAACCAAGGTTACTCAGAGAAGTATATCAGGGTTAGTTTCTTCTATTCAAAATTAAAAGACTACAACTCAACATTTATGTCTCAGCAGTTAGCCTTTTACTATTTTTTTGAGCAGGAATAGTCAGGAGAATAATGGAGTTGAAGAAATTCCAATGCAATGCATTCATGGCATCACATTTAATAGCAGTGAACCAAATAGTGCAAATTACCCTAATGATCCCTTTCGATTTATTAGCTGGGCTACCTCTATATTTTTCAAATAACTGAGGTTGTAAAGTTTTCTACTTCTTAACTAGGTTGCTTTTTGGTGTCAGTTAATGTTATGTTATATTAAGTCAATGTGGTGGTTTCCTGCCAGTTTTATTTCATGTTTTATAGACAAGTCATCTCTATAGGGTACTGTTAGAAAATATTTTATAACATTTCATGTCTATTTGCTAACCACAAACAGTCTCTCTGGTAAAACAAAATGTGTTCAATTATCTTTATTTTTACTGATTTCACTTTTCTCTGAATAGTCCCTTCTGATGTGGAATGCACAGCTGTACAGGAGGAAGCCAAGAGCAGCCTGAAGAGAAAACAGCAGGGCTGGTGAGAGCCACCAGACAGGGACTACGCAGCTCCCACAAACCCAGCTCACGGGAAGGGGACCCTGGGCTCTGCTCCCCTCTCCCTGTGCCCTGGACAGGGACGTGACTCAGCCTCCACCGGCTTCTGCCCCCGCTTCACTGGAGCTGTGGGCCCAGGGCAGTGCAAAGCATCTGTCCCACCCTGCGGGCAGCAAAGGCACGGATGGAGGTACATTGCCAATGAACAAAGCGCCAGTCCTTGTCTGTGTGTTTGGCATGAGCTTGCAGAAGGGCTTGCCAGCAGCCTGCCTGCAAGGGCTGTGCTCGGGCTGCATTGCAGCAAATGGTGAGGAGTGAGTTAGACAAATCAGTGCCAACACAAACCATGCTGCTGCTCCACTTTTTCTTTTTTAATGATGGGGACTGTCTGCTTTTTGGGATCAGCCCAGGAGGCTTTCAATGCTTTCCTTCCTTGAGTGCAAGGTTGGGGTGAACAGATTGACCCAGGAAAGCCGGTTGCAAAATATAGCTTGTGGTATATATTGCTGGTAGTGTTAGGAGGATAGTTAGTGTCAAACTAGGATTAAGAATGGGACTGTGTTAGTTTGGAGCTATGTTTGGGATACAATGAGTCTTTACCAACTTCTTCTGTGCCCTCCTTTAATCACAGAATCATAGAATGGCTTAGGCTGGAAGGGACCTTAGAGATCATCTAATCCAACCTCCCTGCCATGGACAGGGATGCCTCTCTAATAGACTAGTTTGCTCAAGGCTTCATCCAACCTGGCCTTGAACACCTCCAGGGAAGGGGCATCCACAACCCCTCTGGGCAATCTATTCCAGAGTCTCACCACCCTCGTACCAAAGAATTTTTTCCTAAGATCCAATCTAAACCTATTTTCCCTCAGTTTAAAACCATTTCGCCTCATCCTATCACTGGCCACTCTTGTGAAGAGTCCCTCTCCAGCCTTCCTGTAGGTTTCCTTCAGGTATAGAAGCCAGCTGCTCTAAATACTGTCTTTTTGAAGGTTCAAGATTCCCAATATGGTTCGTTGCAAAGTATTTTCCATATGACTTTGTTTTAAACATTGAGTATGGCTTTATGGCCAAAAGACTTTCTCACCTCTGCAAGCATGTGGATGTAAAATAACCCCTGCAAGGTTCAATCTCTGAATAGTGTGCAAGGTTGAATTGTTTTGTTGGAAGCAGGGAGAGACAAATGGAAAAAACAATTTTGAGCACATTCTGTCACTGCAAGGTGTGAAGTATGTGTTGGGTATAATTCCTATTTATACTTGTATTCCAAAAGAGTCCAAAATCCAAGTTTAAGTTTGCTCTTCTTAGTGCAGTGGAACAAAGTGCTCATCCCGTACTGGGCCTGAATGCCTCAAAGGCATCCTATTACTCCAAGCAGCCTTTCCAGGGAAAAGATGTATCTCCACCTCCCCAAAGGCTTGAATCTGAGGCACAAGTGTCCAGTGTCAATGCTGTGGTATTTCATCCCCCAGTGACCAGACAGGGGCTTGCAGAGTGACATCCTAGACCCTAGCATTGCAACACCTTTATATATTCTCTCAAAAAGTAATTCCTGTCTACAACAGCAGCAGCAGTTTCATGGTGCTGAGCAAAGCTTCCCCAGGGAGCTGCAAGAAAGGCCTATTCTGCATGCAAAATACCAGGGATTAATTAACATTGTGTATTTTAGCTGGTGTGGCTAGACAGGAGAGTGTAGGTGTACACTGCTGGGGGTTAACAGTGACTTATTCTGATGTCCTTTAATCTGTTGAAAATTTAAAAAAAAATGGCTTGAGCAAAGCCAAAATACAGTACTACAGTGCTGGGTGTCTGTGTATAAGCTCTCATTTGGTGAGTCATGCTCATTAAACTACTTAAGAGATGCACTAGTGCAAATTCCTGTGTCATAAGACCTGAGATGCTCTTTCAGGGAAGGACAATCTTGGAGGAGGTGTGGGAATGATTTAGCAATAATTGACCAGACTTACTATAAAATGCATCTACAGGAGCATGCGGGTGGGTCAGGACAGAGGTTCACCCATTGAACAGTACCATTGCTCATGCTGGAAACCAGGAAACGGTATAAGACTGGGCAAATGCAAAGGGATGTTTTCCCACCCCCTAGCATCTTGTGTCTGAGCCAGAATGGAATGCCATTGTATGTAATAGCTCTTGATGTATTTCTGGCTCATGAACCTGTAAAGTTGTCCCTTGAACCCAAGCAGACTTTTCATATCTTCAGCATCCTGTGATAAGCAAATCTGAGTTGGAGAGATATTGATGGTGGATTCCTGATGTCATGAACAAAATTAAAAGTTTAATCTGCCTTTTTACTCATCAGCAGTGAGATCCAGACTGTTGCTTGGTCTTGCAGAAATTTTTTATAACCAGATGTTCCAAATGACCTGAGATTAAATATTTAGTAATAGTAGTAATATATGCCAGGCTTCTGACACACAGTGTCTGCAGCTATGTCTGCCTTCAGGTATGCCAACAGAGCCATAATTCCCATTGTAGTGATTCACACTGCATTTCCATGTGGTGATTTTTCCATCTCACATCCTTTATTCATAATGGCAGCTCTTCTCTTCCAAGATCTTGTTTCTTTCTACTTTGTTCTTTTTCCTTTCCTCAACAGTTTGGGGAAGATAAGTGGATATGGAGATGATGGTGCACAGGGTGAGAGGGTGCACACGCCTTCAGAGCAAGCACCCATTCTCATCAACTTTTCTGATTTCATTGGAACTCTTGTACTTTTCCCTTAGCTGCCTTCATGCAGCAAAAGCCCTGAGTAATAACAGAGCCTAAGGCTTGTCAGTCGTATGCAGGAGCTATGCTAGTGCCAGTGCTGGGCTGTGCTCTCTCACACTTTCTATTCAGGATACAAAATTTTCAGCTACTGGAGGGAAAAAAACTTGGTGTTATTTCTTAAAGAAGCTTTAATGTGCTGCAATCACTGTCTGCCTAAAGCTCATAAATTAAAAATGATTAAACACAAAAGACATGGCGAGTCACTGCTTCCTACTGGGCTGCCTCCTTCCTCCTGCCTTGGACAGTCAAGCTACAAGGAAACAGCTTCTTTGGCAGAAAAAAAAAAGCCCAACCCCAGCTGCCTCAAAGTGAAAGAAGAAAAAAAAGCATCAGGGAAACAAACTGAAACACAAGAAGACAAGTCTTGTGACCCATTAGCTCTTTTGTTTGCAGTATAAATCACTCTATTATAATAATAAATTTGAGGACATGATTGGACTCCACATATAAATCTATTGCCAGTGATTAAAGGCAAAATGCCCCAAGTGATGGAGCCTGCAATCCAGTGCTGGTGTGGTTTGGGAGGAGGCCTTGGGGAGGGGGAAGGGAACCTCTGCAGCTGCCAGAGTATTTTCCATGAGCAGACCTGTAGCTGGAAACAGATGCTTCATGCTGCCATGCAGCCAGCAGAGTAATGTAAAAAACATTATGAAGATACCCTTCAAAGCATTCTTTACTTTGCTCCTTGTCTGGCAGTGGTTCGTCCTCCTTGCTCCCTGCCAAAAGCCCCATGTGGGTATTGTGAGGGTCTCTCTGCCCCATCCCTCTGAGAAGAGGGAATTGGCCCCCCTAAAGCCGGGGCAGCTCTTTCCTTTGTGGCTGAAGATGGGTAGTATTGCTGTTTCTCAGTCTCATGATGGTCCTAACTGAATGTCATAACTGAAGAAAGGATTTTAGATCTCCTTGGTAATATTTCCTGAGCAATTGTGAATGCTATGCCTGCAGGAGCGAAAGGTTAAACTAATTTCCTGCTCGACTGTCCGCCTGGGAACCACCTTGCCCTCTGTTCCCCTGGGGTGCCTGTGCACTGCACCATTCTCCACTTTGTTGATTTCATGTAGTTAGTCGCATTATAAAGCATACAGCTATGAGCAGTGATCAAACCTGAGAGTGTAAAAGTCCTGTCATCATTTTGATTCATAATCTTTCCCCACAAGGAAAAGGCTGGTTGTGCAAGATAGCATGGCCTAACATTGTGCCTGCCATTTTAAGTTAAGGTCCAGTATCTGAGTGCTAGGAGAAACTAGATCAGCAGCACAGTTTCCTTCAAAGTACAGATGTCCCACCAAGACCCTGATACTCCTACTAAGGCTAGGGTGTTGGAGTTCTGCATTTACAAACTCAGTTTCAAGTCTACGAAAAGTAGTAGGGACCTCTGGAGATCGAGTCCAACCCCCCTGCCAGCACAGGATCACACAGGAACAGATCTAGGCGTCTTGCAGAAATTGGAGTCTCTAGAGAAGGAGACTCCACAACCTCTCTGGGCAGCCTGTTCCAGTGTTCCATCACACTCACAGTGAAGAAGCTTTTTCTCATGTTCAGGTGGAACTTCCTGTGTCCCAGTTTGTGACCATTTCCCCTCATCCCAGGGCACCACTGAAAAGAGATAGGCCCCTTCTACTTGACACCCACCCTTCAGATATTTGTAAACATTAACAGGATCCCCTCTCAGTCTTCTCTTTTCCAGGCTAAACAGACCCAGGTCTCTCAGCCTTTCCTTATAAGAGTTCCTGTCCCTTAATTAGCCTCATAGCTCTTCACTGGACTCTCTCTAGTATTTCCGTGTCCCTCTTGAACTAGGAAGACCAGAATGGGACACAATACTCCAGATGTGGTCTCACTAGGGCAGAGTAGAGGGGGAGAAGAACCTCCCTTGACCTGCTGGACACACTCTTCTTTATGCACCCCAGGATACCATTGGCCTTCTTGGCTACAAGGTCATGTTGCTGTCCCATGGATAACTTATTGTCCACCAGAACTCCAAGGTTCTTCTCCATGTAGCTACTTTCCAGCAGGTAACCTTCTAACCTGTACTGGTGCATGGGTTGTTAAGTTATTAAATCTGAATTCTGCACTGGTGCTTGCTATTTCTCCCTTGTGACTTTTTAAAGTCACAACCATGTGGCTTTTTAAAGTGTTGTCTTTTCAACCACTGCCCACCCTGCAATTTAACTGTATGCATCATGTGCCTTTACCACATGGCTGATACTCCTGAAGTAAGTTCTCTACATCCTTCTGCACTTACTGCAATGCCTACTAAGCCCTTTTGACAGGTCTTCTCTGGTAAAGTCTTACAGTGTATCCATTGGTTCTCAGCAACTTACTGCAACTTATTTTTTCTTCTTAGCTGTTTGGAGATTTATGCTGCAGCAATCCCATGGTGTTTTCATGTCTCAGATCCTGGGCTGCACAATCTTGAATTACCTAAGGCAAAAGGTGTGTTGCTGTGTTTCATTGTTACCAAAACCAAACTCTTCCCTGGTTCATAGAGAAAACATGAAATGAGAGAAATTCTCCTAGTTGATTAGCTGCAGTGGACAGATGATTAATAAGAAAAAAAAAAATGAGGTTATTGCACTGAAACCAAGGCATTTAGGAGTGTGGTTAGCAGTCTTGGCTTGTCATTTTAATTCAGAGAGATGTCTGTCCTCTCCTCTCCTCTCCTCTCCATGTAGCCTGATCACATCTTGCAGGAAGAGGCAAAAGCTCTGTTGGTGTGACTTGAAGGAACCAAGGGTGTGGGGAAGATGTGAACTCTAAGCGACAACTCCCCTGATGTTTCTCCATTTTTAATTATCTTAAGTATTCATAGTCAATCTATTTGTGGAGTTTAACACATACAGTGAAGAGTGTATGTGTTGTGTATGTTCCTGCACGTTCTGCCCTTAACTGTGTTGATTCCCCAGGGGAGTCTGTGCTGGACACATGGTGACTAAAAGCAACATTTACAACTGAAGCAGCCAAGATGAGGGAATGCTGCTGTGGAGATGCCTAGGGAGAGGTAAGACCACACAATGATGAGAGAAAGACCATTGTGTGAAATAATGGATCAGAACAGCTTTTGTCCAGTTGGAGGAAAATATGATGCATTAATTAAGATGTGAGACAGTGAGAAACTGCTGTTACAGATATTTGTGCAGATGTACATGTCAGCATGCTACACATGCAAGATGCAAAATGTCTTAGGTGCAGGGACCTGGAGAAAAGCCCGAGTCCAAAGTGAAGCCCAGGTTCCAGACAAGGTGGTGGGACTTGAGCACAGTGGCCAAGAAAGATGGTGTGCCATAACCCTGACTCAGTTGTGCCACAGCCTTACTCCTTCTTGTCTTTGCCTCTTCAACCCTTCTCAAACCTTCCTGCCACCAGCAGCATGCTTCTGGGCCCCGTGCCCAGGGTGTTGGGTGAGTTGGGTTCCTGCCATGCTGCAGAGCCTCTCCAGACAGAGAGGTGCAGCAGTGTAGGAGGCAGACAGTGGCTGCTGTGCTGAGTGAGGCTTTGCACACTCCTTACGGTAGGGCAGCCTCTCTCAGCTGCACTTAGCCCTTCCATTACACCATGGCTCAGTGGGCTCCTAAAGAAAAAGTTGTTTTTCCTGAGGAAAGCTGGTTGATTCTGTGCAATTGATTAATTTTGGTTTTTTATTTTTCCTACCTATTTTTGACTTAAAAAAACCCAACAAACTATTACTCCTAGCCTTGCATCCTTTCTGCAGCAGATGTTTAATGTTGTTTCAAATGCTCTGCCCCAGGAACAGGACAGCTGTTTTCCTAACCGAAAGAGAGGTTGGTTGGTTTCCAGTTCTGGTGTCCGGATACCCACCTGCATTCTGATGACATTTTTCTTGTTATATATTTTTTTATTTAAATGCAGTATTTTGGGCATCTAAGGTTTACGTGAAGCAGATATCCAGTGTTCCCCACATTTCCCACCAGAATGGGTTGTGGAACAGACTTTCGTGTATCTGGGGAAGCATTTTGAGCTTCAAATTGTGAAATAATTCTCTTCTTCCTCTTCCTCTTCTTCTTCCCCCCCATGGCATTTCCCAGTCCTCCAATAACATATTTTGGGAGCTTCCCCAGCTTGTCTGCTGTTTTTTTTTCTATTTTGAATCTGTCTTAGAAAGTGAGAGCAAGTGGTAGGTTTTCTTAAACCATCACTTCTTTTGAAGTTACTTCTGCTCTATCAATAATACACTACTGTATTTTGTCTTTCAAATAGCCTTTTATTAAATTTGTGTAGCACAATAATTTTCTTTTACAGAGCTTGAATTTCCCTTTATTAACACAGTATTTCTAGCCAACATCAAACTTATCCCATCTTTAACAAGCCTCTGGAGATATAAAAGTTTTTGGCAGTGATATAAACAGTTCTAACTATCTATGCAACTCTTGTTGCCATTTGGATTATTGTTTTTGAATATCTACCACACTAAAGAACTAATTTTAGCCAGACTGCTAGTTCTTGCTTTCCTTCTCTCTCACTAGCATATGGCACTCTGCTTGACATCATGGTGTGGTCCTGGATAGAAGACCACTGTACAGACTATCGTGGAGAGGAGAGGGTGCAAAAATGGTAGAGTTGTTTGCAAAAATGGTGGAGATATTAACAGAAAGATGGAAAAAGATGGAAAGACAGATGGACTGGGGGATGTTGTTGAAATTGCTCAAAAGATTCCTGAAAATAGAAAAGCCACCATCATTTTTTGAAGGGATCTTTTAATCATTGTGACTTCTTTCACAGCTGCTGCAATAAAGTGAAGACAAAAGGAGAGTATTAAAAAACAAAAGGGAGCATGTGCCAGCACATGTGCACAACTCATGCTCTCTAAACAGAGGGTCTCTGCTGACTCCTGGCAGCACCCTAAAAGTGTGCCATGAATCCTCTCTGGGGAGCATTGGCATAACCACTCTTGGGAAATTCACTTCTTTTGTGTGAGGATATCACAAAAGCTCCAGACCCAGGTAGGAGGGCACCTCTGAAGATCACCTAGTCCAGCTGCACTCTTGAGAAACAGGTGAGTCCTGGGAAAACCCCCAAGCTGGGGAGGCACAGCCCATACCTGGACCTGTTCCAGTGCCTCTTGAGGAAAAGATTTTTTTTATGTTGAGTGAAGTCTCTTAAGTCACAATCTGTGTTTGTTGCCCTGTTTTATATCATTTGGCACCTGTGAGACCAGTTGGGGCCTGCTGTCTTCATAGCTCCATATGCTTTCTCTGCTCACAGCTTTCTCCCTGGGGCAGTTGATGCTTTTTGTGGCTTAGGCAGCACCCAGCACTGCCTGGCGGTTCTGGCCAAAACCTGACCAGGGGTCAGCTGTTGGAGTGGTAGTGCTGGGCTGCTGGTGCTGGTGGGACCACACAGCCACTTGGAATTGTCACTCTCCCCACTGCTGGGGTCAGTGGCCATCACAGCAGGGCTGCAGCTCAGATGGCCCAGGAGTCACCACCTGAGACTACTCCACTTTACACTTGTTGAGCTGATCTTTGTTGGCCAAAACATTTTGTTTTCACCACTGGATTTCATCTGAAATCAAGTTACTGTGGGCTCAATCAGGTTGCTGGGGGGGTCAAAGAAGAACAAGCATGAGTGCAAGGGAGGAGAAGCAGCCTTGTCTTTTCCACTTCTGTGAGCTATACAGGCTCCTCTTGAGCTGGCAGTGAGTAGAGGGGGACGGGTTAATCTGTGGAGGTACCATCCTCTTTTATGGACTGTACAGATGACCTGTTTGTACTAGGTGCCTAAGTTACAGACAGAAAAAGTAGATTAAATGACACCCATATTTTGCCAGTCTTTTCTAACCATGTGGGTTGGAAAGACAGTGTTTTTATAAGAAATGAAACTTTAGATTTTCATCTAATCCAGATGATTTCAGGAGTGGAGACTTCATTAAAAATTCTCTATCAGCAACTCATGATACAACTGCAAAAGTTGGAAATGCTGAATTTCTGTTTGCCAGCATTTTTAGAAGCCACGTTGTGCAGTGAACAGTGGCAGGAATTGCAATATTTTCCACATTTTAGAAATGGTTGTAACTCTCTGTAATATCCATGGGACCCACCTGCTGACATTCTTTGGTAACATTTTCTGAAAGATTATTTTATACAACAGTTAATTGTTCTCTCTGGATGTGTTCTGGTTTATTGATGTCAAATTCAGAGCAGAAAACAGATCATCAGTGCCCACAGAAGAAAAACAAAAGAAGCCAAATTATATGCAATTTACAATAAGATGTTATATTTAGCTCTCTTTAACATATGTTAGCAATGAGGGCAGTGGATGTTAAATGTAATTGGATCCAGAAAAATGATGAGTATTAGTCCCTCTGGAATTATTCCTGGTGAATCTCCAGGATTTATTAAGTATTTTAATAAATTAAAAGCAAATGGAAAAAAGGAAAGGAAAAAAGTAAACCGTTTTCTTCCTTTCATCTCAAAGATTCCACATTCAGATCCTCAGAGTCCCACAGGTAATGCTTTAGGATGCTGCGTTCAAACAAACAAAAATAACATCCTATAATATGTGTCTATAAGATGCTAAAATTAATCTCTAACATACTGCAGTGCTGTATGGCATTAACCAGGACCAGCTGACTTTCTAAGGTAGGGCTCCCAGGTGCAGAAAGACACCTTTTCTGCCACAGATCAGCCCCAGGCTCTCCTGAGTGACACCAAATGGGCTGTTTGTCCACAGCTGCCTGAGCAGACCCTTGTCCAAAGCAACATGGTGCTCTCCTTGGTGCTTCTGCCATAAGACAAGCTCCAGGGGCTTTCTCACAGAGGGGGAAGCCTGTCTGTGGACCAGTGAACCACAGGCATTGCTCTGATGCCTGCAGAGCAGGCTGAACCACAGAGGAATGGAAGTTGGGTGGTGGGCTGGAGGTGAGTACAGGCCTGAGAGAGATGGTCTGGCACAGCAAGTGTCCTGGAACAGCAAGTCAGATCTTTGGACTGTGGGCAGTAGGGCATGCAATCCCATTGGGGAGCCAAAGAGACTCTACCCTGCACCTGATCAGCTGTTTCCCCCATTGGAGTGTAGGGACTCTTCCTCATCCTCGCAGCACACCGGGACAGGTTTTTCTCGCAGTTTGCAGCCTGATGGTATTACAGTCCAGTTTGTTCCCCTTTGTGCCAGTGTCAATGGCACCTTCTCTTCAGGCAGTTGCTTTTCCTGCCTCCTATTCACTCAGGATGTGTTCTGACAGAATTGTTTTATCTTTTCCATGCTTTACATTTTCAGATGAACTAAACTAATCACCCTTAGTATATAAACTTGTTTGAGGAAAATAAGACTGCTTTTCTGATCTTCATGTATTTGCATGCAAACCAGATCATTTAGCACTTTCTAAAGTGAATGTATTGACAGACGCAAGGGAAGTTTTATTCCTATTTATACAACCTGCTTCAGGTTGTAGCAAGATGGATTTTCATGCCCCTCAAACCTTTGGAAAAAGAGGTTGTGTTTCTTTATATTGGTAAACTGGAGCCAAAATACTAACATTCTGCTTAGCAGTTGTGACAGTCCTTGTGTCTTTCTTTGTGAGACATAAGAAAATCTCAACTCAAAGCTGAGCTGTGAAGGAAGCCTGGAAATAAGTCTTCATTTTAAAGCAGATATTAACTTTGCTTATCAGGAGCTGGATGCAACATAACAATTACATAGGTAACCATGCACATTGTGCACGGGGAAACAGTTCTCACAATCAATTTTCATAATTTTTTTTCTCTACAGTGTAGGAAGTTGGTGGTGGCATGAAATACCCAGGTGTGTACAAAGAATCAGCCACTCTGTGATGTCCAAAAGACATTTCAGGCCATTCATTTTCCCAGGGGTCTGGAGGGAGGCAGATAGGAGGGGAGTGGGTCCTGTGTGTGCTTTGCTCTACTATCTCTGTGCCTCCATGGTGGCATATGCAATGGGCAAGGTGGATGTGGCAGGAGTTCATCATCTGCAAGACACCCCAAGATTGTGAAATGCTAGAGGCAAATTGAATACCTCCACTGCTTACCTTTGATGGTCAAATTACATGCATAGATGGCTCCTGCTTTGTTTGGCTGTGAGATGAGGGTCCCAGAAGCAGAGACTTATAGTAGGATCAAGCTAGCAAGACAGCTCTCGTAACTTGGTTTCCTTGGATCCTCCAGCAGAGATGGGTGCATACTTACCTGCTCCCCGTGGGGATTAGGCTGCCGTTACACCGCTATTGCTGCTGCTGTGAACTGATGTGAGCTGCCAGAACAGTAGAACTGTTATGTAGAACTGAATATATGTACTGTTGTGCCTGTTGATTTAGCCAAAGTTGCCAATACAAGGGTTACAGCGGGTCTGTGCTTCATGGAAAATTAAAATTATGCTGCTTGCCCAAACAAGCACAGGCAGCACTAAATCTAGTACAGATGAGAGCTGCATAACCAGGTGATATGTGTTTGTGTAGAAGTCCATCACTAATTAAGAAGAAGGCATTTAGAAAGACAGTCTACAGAGTGGGGTCCTACCAGAATCCTGTTGGAATGAATAAATGAGACACTATTTTCAGAGAGATGTGAAAAACACTGGCAAGCTGGTATGAAGGAGAAATGCATAATAGCATTCAACTAAACCTGAATACTATAAAGTTAGCTGGAGAGCATCTGGAAAGGTTTTAAAAATGAGGGCCACTATAGCATTAGGAGCTTATAGTGCTGTTATGTTTCTTGTATATATGGGAAAACCTGAAGTGACATTTTGGTTTATAGAATATTTGAACTTTAGGCAGACATGAGGGAAGGAAGAGCTAAGATAGTAAAAACAAAAAGTGTCCTCAGTGGCATTCACTGCAGAAATAGAGATTTTTCTGGAAAAGTGTTATGCAGAAGGAGAAAGCAATCTTGAGGCAAAAGTCTCACGGAGGTATTAGAGAGCAGAAGCAAATTGCGTGTTTGGACTGAAGAAGGTAAAAGGGGAAATTGAACTTCTTGTGGATCCTGCTGTTGCTGAGAATAAACACTTTTGATTTTGATTGTGCCAAATGAGGCTGGAAAGAGGTAAATGGCAACATTACATGTTGAGGTGTCACTCAGAATGAGTGGTAAATGGATGTAGAATGTACCACAGCAGAGAGATTAAATAAACAAGGTGACAAAGGAGAAAAGCAACCACTGAAGATTCAGGAGTGGTTAGGTTGCTGTGGAGAAAATGTTTTGTTAGAAGGCAAGAAGCCAAAGACTGTATGCCTGGAGCTGGGCTGGTGCAGGGAAAGACGAGGTGGAAGTCTGCTTTCTGACACTGTACAAATGAGAAGAAGCAGAGTTCTTTCAACAGCCAAGAGAAGAGGTATTTGCTAAAGCAAACACATTACTCTACTGTACACTGGACAAACCACTCAATCAAAACATGATGCAGAATTTTGTATGATGTGAAGCAAAGAATGAATGTCCCTGCTCAAATGCCTGGCTAGGAAATGGGAGGTTATTGAGGGGCCAGTCACTAGTGATGGGATCAAGGAAGAGATTTAAAGAACGAGCAGATGGTGCCATGTTTTAAAGAGATTATAAAAAGGGGAATCCTCAGGGCAGATGTTTTCTCAAAGACACTGGAACAAAGCACTGGCAATGACAAGAAAATATGCAGAAAATGTGTGGCTGTTAGACGACGGCAGCAGCAGATGGTTCAGGTTAACTCAGCAATGATTGCAAAGACAAAGTGCAGCAGCAGGTGGGTCAGGCCTCAGCAGAGCTGCAGCTGTGCAACAAGCTGTGTGTCCTTCATCCTCTTTACAATGGTACAAACATCTGGCAATGGGACTTCAGGCCTCACACTCTTCACCGTATGTGTTAAACTCCACAAAAAGATCTACTATGAATACTTAAGATAAACTTAAGCCTGGTTGTTAGAGAAACTGATTCTGATTGCATAACCAAGTGATGAGAAGCTTGTAGTTTTGTCTGGTTCATGAAAGCAGATGCACCTTGACAGGTTTAACACATGCCACCCAGTAGGGAGAACAGGAAGACATAAGATTGCCAGAGGCCAGACAAGGGATCATGAATAATGAAGTGTTTCAGTAAAGTATCTAAGACCTGGGCAGATGTTTGAGCTCATACAGTCACCAGGAGGGCGAATGTGAGGTCTGTGAAAGAAGCAAGAGGGAAAGTGTAGATTCATGGGAGGAGTAGGAAGGAGGATAAGCTTAAGGATATTTTTTTATCTGAAAGGATATGAAGACCTGGAAGGTCAATAGGCAGGGGAAGAAATTGGTCAGAGAAAGTACACTAGAGATTTTAGAAATAAACAAGGAGTATGAGCCTGTAGGTGTAGGGATGTGATAGAGCTGTGTGATGGGGACAGTTCCTGGCCCCATTTGTAGAACAGGCAGTGGTGCTGGCTACCAAGTGCATCTGGAGGGGTGTCACCTGTTAGGACCTCCAGGTTGACAGCATAAGCATTCAGGGTTTTGCCAAGCCCAGCACTGCCTTGTGCTTTGGGCAACAGGAGATGATGCAGGTTCCTGAAGAGTGCTAGACACTTTTAACTTGGCTCCTCTCAGGAAGGTCTGTTTATAAGTTTTCCTCTTGGTACAGTGCAATTTTATCATTCATCTTTACTATATAAGAATTACCTGCACTTTTTGGAGAGAATGCTTGCCAAAAGGAATTATTTCTGTTGCTTCAAAACATAAGAGTCTTAAAAAAGCCTGAGATGTTTCTTAGCTCTAGTGTTGAAAACGTGGCACTTCTGAACAGATGATGTCGTCTCTAAAGACACAGCAGAGACACAACAGGGTATGAACACTTCAACAAGCAACAGGACTTGTAGGGCTTCTTTGCAATATAGTGAACGAGACCTGCTTTGTCTGAAACGTTCTCTATCAACAGTTTGCTATTTGTCATTAGCGTTTGGCCAATAATTTTTTTTACTGAGTTGATTGGAACCTGGCTACAATTTCCATTGGGCACTGGATTTACGAATGTGCTTCTAGGGAAAGATTTTATTAAATGTTAAAAGTGCTTATACTTTAATCCCTATTTGAGGGTAAAAAAGAACTTGTTTTTGACTTATGGCATCTGCTAGCTGGTACTTTACACCTGTCCTCAATGGCTGAAATGGGAATTCAGAAATATCAGCATGAATACCAAGAAATCCTGATGTGGATACTTTGAAGTCCTGTTATTAGCCTGTTCCACCTGCCTCCCCTTGAAGACCATGTGGCTTTTTAAAGTGTTGTCTTTTCAACCACTGCCCACCCTGCAATTTAACTGTATGCATCATGTGCCTTT
>JAAGNO010024177.1:0-22500 GCA_033439905.1 Ceryle rudis
ATTGGAATTTTTCATTGTTATTTGGAATTGAATTTGTTTCTAGTGACCAGTCTAAAGGCAATCCCAGTATTAATGTTATTGCTTGAGAATTAGATTTTGTGGGTATATTTCCACGAGAGTATTTCTGGCAGATACTCTCAACAGGTATATGTTTCCATTTAATGAACCAATCCACTACATAGTTAGAGGAAAATGTGTTTTGTCCATCTTTAAAAAAGATTATCAGAGCCATTTTAAATACATTAAAATTCTATCATAGCTTGAAAAGTTGTCTTAAAATTTGAGGGTGCTATCATAGCTTTGGCAGGTGTCTTGACATTTGAGGACTCCAATATAAGAAATACTTTTTGCTCTTTCCATGAGAAAGCATCCAGTAGTTATGGACCTTCAAAGGGGGCTATCCCATCACACTCTCCAAAATGGAGTTTTATCTGGTTTTGGCAGCTATAGCATTTGGAAATTGTATCTTTGCTGACAGTGCTTGAGTCTACCGCATCTACTAAGTGTTTATATATGTGTATCTCAGAACAATTGCACAGGTATTTATTCTCACATTTGAAGAATTGAGCAGAGTGTGCAAGTTCAATTTAAACCACCTAAAAAAAAAATGGAACTAGGCACAGCTACTGTAGCAAGCTAGTGTAGTGAGCTAGTTAGATTTTCTAATAAGACAGATAGTAAACCATATCTCATTGCTCAAAGAATTACATCTGAAACTGCAGAAAATGTGAAACTATAATAAGCAGAAGTAGCACAACTAAAATTCACCTAAGCAATTAATAATTAAGGCAAAAAATCAGTATGTGTAGAAAAGCAACAATGAAAAATAAAATTCGGTATACTTAAGTATGTAAGTACTTGATAAAGTGTATTTACCAAGTAAGTCAGTAAGTTCAGACTTATTATTATAGGTGCAGTGATACTATAAAGGCAGAAATAGCCACTGTTCTCCTGTGTGCTGCATTTGAAATAAAAGCAGGAAGAACTAGACATCTCCTGTGATGCTGTGGAAAAAGCAACTTTGCTATAGGTAGCGCGTAAGAAATGGGACAGCTGCTTCCAAAATTAAGTAGTACTAGTCCTGGCAAAAATAGAGAAGATATCCAATGTAAAAGAGAGAAATTTGTTACAAAATAAAATTTCATAGAGATTGGTGACATTAGAAAATATAGATGACAGGTTACTGTTACAGGAGAGTTTTAATTGCTTGTTCAAATCATCTTAAAGCCACAACTTGTAGTTTAATACTTTTGAGAAGAGAAAATATAAGTTATATCTTTGGGGTAGAATAATATTATAGAGTGGGAAGTTTGAAATATACTCAGAAGCTATCCTGGATAATCACTTCAGCTCCTATGACAGCTGTATATCATCAAATGTTATTGAAATTCTAAATATATATGTAAAAAGAGATATTTTTTGCCTGTATACACAACACCCTTACACTCTAATCAAGATTTCTAATAGATTCATTTCAAGCTTTCAGAAAAAAAAATTGTCATTACAGAATATAGTACAAAGAAGTAATTCACATTTGCCTTAGTGTAAAGTTTAAATGACTCAACTCAGCTCCTAAAGCATCATGATTGCAATTGCTGAAATCCCAGAAGTCCCCACAATTGACAAATGGAGAAAAGAAATTATTTGATCAAAGTCTGAAGTAAGCATTTTGTAGCAATGTCTGCCATCTATTAAATTATTTTCACGCATATACCATGGGAAAGTTCTCCATTCTGCCTGAGCTGTCTGAATTTTTCAAAATTTTCTATTATACCATGATCAAAAGTCTTGAAATTATATCACTGTACCAAAGTGAAAAGCTGGGACCCTTTAAGGGCTTCCAAAAGTTCTCTCTTGATAGCATCCTCGTGTGTCTGTCACAAGTCAGCAACTGTTTACTGGGTAGAACATGTAACCAACTGTATGAGTAGAACTGACTGAAATAGCACACATACATGAGAGATATGTATGGCCCCACATGCTTCCAAAAAGAGTGGTTTAGACAGGGGCTGCTTTGTTATTTACTACTCACAGGTAGTTAACACTGGATTGCTCCTACAACTTCTCAGCAGCTGTTGACCTTGGTTTTATTTTTAGTTGACAGCTTACAGGGATTCAATTCAAATTAAGATGTAATGTTCTTATATTTTAATGTCTGGCAAGTACAAGAGGACCATTAGATCGTGCAGTTATTTAGTTTACGTCTTAACACAGCCAAGTGGTGAACTACAATCTTCCCTTAATGGATAAGGGAGATGGTAAAGAAGGAGAGAAGAGCTGCAGTTGCATTTCCATTTCAGCTACCTGGGAGTCAGAGTCAAGCTTGGTTTCACACTTCTTGGAAACTGAATACTTAATTTTTTGGTCCATTTTTATGACATATGATGTTTACCTTGCTTTCCATCATTTTCCTGTGTCCAGTTTTATAGTGATCTGGTAGCTTCAACCAGGAGAAAGCACAGAGTGCACTTTAACACTGATGTGTCCTGAAGGATACAGGTATTGTAGGTGGGAAAATCAAGCATTTTGTTAATTGGTTATAGAGTGAATGTCAGCAGGCAGAACAGATGATACGCAGGTGTGCTACTGGCCAGGAAAAAGTAGCTCTGCTTATTGAGGAGGAGCTAGAAATGAAGAATAATGGAACTTAATTTCTTTGTTTTGAAGGGCACATATTTCTGGTGTTCCAAAATTCAGGTCTAACAACTGCTTTGAGTACTATTTTAACCCCAAAACAGTCCTGATAAAATAGATTAATAATATTGAGAGCCAAGTGAGATTCATATCTCGTAAGATAGTAACGAGATGAACTGAACACTACTTCTGAAGATGTTTAGCCCTTCCAGCCATCTCAGTCACAAGTTCCATTAGAAAGCAGGACAACGCTGCTTTTTTTCTGTAGGTTAGGAGTGATTCATTCACAAGATGCCACACTGTGACAAAGTCTATCAAAGAAAAGATAATTTTCAGTTAGCAAGGTAACACCTGTAATCTAGTCACTCCAAAGAGAATGTCTCAGTGGATACACCTTTCGAGTAAATTCAGAATGCTGTTGATGAGGTCCAGCATGTCACTACGTGGGAGGAGAATTTCCCTCTGTTTCAGAAGCAATGAGTGCACTCCATGGCCACTGATTTTAATTATGAGATGTACTCATTGCATCAAAACCCAAGAATCTTATTTCTCCATAGAAAACAAGGCAGGGTTTCTGTTACCGTCAGAAATTATAATTTTATGTCATTAATGTTTTTATCTACATAGTTTAGGATACTTTTTTTTATTACACATAAACAAACACATCACAGATTTGACAATGCTTGTATTGAGCAGACAGTTGCACATTTTTTTTAGACAGATTGATGAGAGATTTTATGAAGGAAGAGCCCATTTAGGAATTATGCCTGAGACTGTATTGCAAAGTCTTGTCTATGTGAGTACATTAAAGGGGATAAAATATTTAAAATTCCTTTAATGAATCTATTCTTATCTCTAAAAGAGGGGATGGGGGGGGGGAATTCATGCAGTTAATGCTTAATGGAATAGCTTTCTCTGCTGATACACACTGTTTTGTTAACCTTCTTCTAGTTAATTCATTATGTATTATTGAAAAGCCTCTCACAAGATGCAGTAAGAGTTTCTCCTCTGAGCTAGGCAAAATAATTAACAGAGTAGAGGTGCCCTGGAGTTATACTACCACCAGTATAAACCAAACTTCTGTGTCATCTGCTATATGTTCAAGATCTTATACATACAACCATCTGTCATCCCTTTCTTTTACAAAATCAAGGTATCCTTAAAGGTCTCACACCATTCCTTCCTTGAAATAGTCCAGCCCTAGCTTCTTTCAAGAATCCAATGCTAATTACAAAAGAAATTACTCCTATTTTTAAGTTACTCCTTCTGCTCACAGAATTTGTGACCAATGAGTAAAAATACACCAAACAACTGGAAGAACATTTCACTGCACATTTTGCCATTAGAGAGACTCAGTTTTCCTTGATGGGCATTGTCAGAGCTCTTGATGACTATAGTTCAGTTCTTTATTTTTCATAGCCGCCTTACACTGGTCAAAATCAGCAGATAAAATAGAGGGCACATTGATCCAAGGTAGAGTTTCTTTCATTACCTCTAGTGAAAGAATGAGAATTTTTATTCATTGGCTTCAGTGGCAGTGATTTTACTCTAATGCAGATTTTTCTGAAGCAATCTCAGCCAAATTCACTTATATTTTAACTGAGAAATACTAGGAAAAATCTGGTTCTTTTTCTTGTATCCTGCCCATTCTTTTTCATCAATGTCTTTTCTGATGTTGAAAAACCATACTTGCACTTAGAAAGAAAAATATCAATATATTTATCCCCTATTTTGAAGCACAGTAGACTAAATTTTCTATCCAAACGTTACTGGATTCTCTTCAATGCATATGAATTACTACTGTATTTTTCTGGTAGTATCAGATACAATGTGGCAGAAAGGTCTACTGGTAATGAAAAGCGTGTTTTCCACATGAGAGTGAAGCATGATATTTCATTAAAGCAAAAGATTGAGAGTTAATTCATCTGGGTCATTGAGTGGCTGTGGGCAAATAATTTAGAATGGCCTTCCCTAACTTGCTTTTAACTCAGCCAGGTTAGATTTCATATATGCAACATCCTTGAAAATCAGGCCAGTCACATGAACTGTCCATATCTGAGTTTATCACATGTGCTTTATGAGGTAAGTGTTAATGTCTCTGTGACACTTTTTCTCCCTAAGATTAAAAGTGTTTTGGTTCTTTCACAAAGGTATGATATAAGGTTTAACTAATTAAATTTACCACTATTACTAAATAATTAAATGTCTTAAAGATCCACAGATGAAAGCTGCTATTGAAACACTATCATTAAGAAGCTGGTGCTAAGAAATGTGCAATTCCTGGTAGCAAAATCAAGTAGTTCTAATTAGGTCACAATATACCACTTTCACTTTATCATTGGGTATAATAATCCATTTAGATTGGAAAAATAATGGTAACAGATACTATTTCTTTTAAAATTATAAGCAAAAAGTCTGAAAAGATACTGTCTATCCTGTTGCTACAAATTCTGACTCTGAATGGCTGACAAAATCCTTTTAGCAATTGCATTTCTGTCTGAAAGAAGGCATTAAAGGTTTAGAAAGATCAGAGAAGAAACTGATTTAGAGTTTAACATTATCCTCTGACCTACTACATATAATGACTAATGTGTTTTAAGATTAGAGAGCATGTCCAGACAGGATGTGGAAAGGTTATTTCTAAATGATGCAGCATTCTTAATTGCCTACTGTTAGAGGCAGATTCCATCAGAAAGACACTTCCTCTGCACTGCTTATCTTCCACAAATGCATAGTTGTATAGAAATCTTCATTTTCTATCACTCTGTTGAAGAATAACAGGACTTCTTTTACCCAATTTGTAACTTTTAAAAAATGAGCTAGAACTGCTTGCTGTCATAGAGTCTGGTTTTGGTAAGTTTTAAATTCAAAGCTGAATAATGAAGGTCCCCCTTTTACTTGCAGTACTCCTCATTTAGCAAATGAAGACCTTATTCATGCCCTACAGATCAATCTGGTCTTCAGCAGGTTGTGCTCATGAGTCATCAGTTTAATCATGTCTGCTTATTATTTTACAAGTTCCCCAAAACTGAGGAGTATCAATAATGAACCAAGATAATGAAGATGATGAGCTTGAGCAGAACTTCAGAACTGGATCTCATACTGGAAAGCCTTTGAGGCACAGGCCAAAGGAGACTCCAGCTGACTCTTTTTTCCCAACTGTCTCCTGCACCAGGACAGTTGAGAAGCTATTTCTCAATTTTATTATCAAACAACAAAATGACAAAGTTTTGGCTTGGAAAACAAATGCAAATGTTGCATCAGCAACTTTATAGGTTTGAAAAACTTTTTGAATGCTAAGCAGTGCCTAATTTCCCAGGACATTAAAAGCTAACCCCCCTTTCCCATTTCCTATTATATCAGATAGTTGCAAAAGCAGCACTTCAGAAATCAAACCTTTTTTGTTATGTGAACTCTATTTCTTTTCACTTCGAAGAAGAAACCCAAACAAAATTTCTGTCAAACCAATACACTTATATAAAAAGATTCTCAATATCTAACAGCTTTGTAATATGCTTAGCACATCGTGAAGGCACAGTGTTAATTGTTTACAGCAGTGCAGATAATTTTTCTGTTTACTTTCCAGATCATTTCCATGGAACATTCACAATGACTACTGAATTATGTAAAAACTGTGCTCAATAAAGTATTCTTTTGATTTTTTTTTCTAATGTATATTTGATTTAGTTAATGCAAAATCTGTAAAACAATCATAGAATCATAGAAATGTCTCAGCTGGAAGGGACCTCTAAAGGTCAACTAGTCCAACCCCCCTGCTGAGAGCAGGGTCATCTTCAACTAGAGCCGGTCGTTCAGAGCCTTATCAAGTCTCACCTTGAATGTCTCCAGGGATGGGGCCTCAACCACCTCCCTGGGCAACCTGTTCCAGTGCTCCACCACTCTCGTGGTAAAGAACTTCTTTCTAACATCCAATCTAAATACTCTCTTTTCTAATTTAAAACCATTGCCCCACGATCAAGGTCAGTTATATTTCCATGTAATTAATTTGAATAGCGTATATAACTAGAAACTCTAGAAATGAAGCAATAGTATTGTCCCCGTCTGGGGTAGGTCCACTCTGTCCCAGCTGTGCCAGCTTAAATATTCTGAGATGTAAATAATATTTGAGGATTCTTTCTTGAGAAGTGCTATAATCTACAAGGTTTTTTTTTTTTTTCCCCCAGAGGATTGTGCAATGTTTAGTTACCATTTCTGTAATTTACCTTATTATGTAATGCAGGATTGGAAACCCACACCAGACATTAGAGGGAAGATATGCCACTGTTTCATGATACTTTATCTCACTTGGTGGACTTGATTCCCTGACAATTTAGCTATGCGATTTTATTTTAAAAGATGGTTAAATGTAAACAGAGCTCTGAATAAAAGTGTCATCTATAAAAAAAAGCAGCTGACAAGAAAAAAACCCAACACTATAATGTAGCAAATTTTCTCGCCTAGTAAAGTGCTGGCTGTATCTGCAAGGAAAAGACACCACTAAGACTTCAGCATCTAAATAGGAGAGAGCTTAACAACCTGCCAACCTGTTCAAAATGCAGCAAGTGAAAGAAACCGAAATACTTTTGTACATTAGAACACTGATAGCTTTTCAAAATGAACGTACAAGTGTATACTCCAGAGAAGTGTCTATATTAGCCTTGCTAAGCAGAAGGAGAATATATCAATACAATTACTTTATTATTTCAAGTAAAGTACATAGTAGTTCCTAAGTTGTGCTGAAAACCTTTCTTCCTATAAACTGAGGGTGACTGAGTTGCTATATAACATCTTTCCCTAATAGAAGCACTGGAAAGTAAATTAAAAACTAATATGTATGCTGTTATCAGCATCATAGTTTAGGGTATAACAGACCTATAACAGATGCTCTCTGTTAACCCCTCTCCCTTCCCAAAGGGGAAGAGAAAGGGAATAAGGGAGAGAGACTTTTTGATTAGAAAAGGAAACTACAACAGCTATAATAAAAATAATAATAACAAAAATGTAATATATACAAGTATATACAAAACTAGTATTGAACCCAAGCCCCCCGATGGCAATTATAACCATCACCACTGATGCTGTGGAGCAGGCACTAGGAAAGTCCCAGAGTGGGCCCAGCAGCAGACAGGAACTGTGTTCAGGAGCTGGATTCTGGTACTGGATTCAGGAACATACAGATCAGTATCAAAGGCAGAACAGACAGAGTCCTCCTCAGATTCTGGCCATTGAATAAACAAGGAAGAAGGTGAAAGAGCCGAGAAAGGCCTTGATGCTCACGATCCTTCAGTTTTATACTGAATATGACACATATGGGATGGAATACCTTGTTGGTCAGTTTGGGGTCACCTGTCCTGTCCGCTCCTCCCTGCAAGTGCAGCCTTTTACTTTCTGCATCCCACAACATGGTACACAAGATCCAACAATGTCCTTGGTACTAATTCTAAACATCAGGTGTTATCACTGCTAACAGCAGACATTGCTTGCAAAAACACGTTGCTAATTTCAGAAAGTGCTGTTAGTTAGAAGAACTGAGGTGAAAAGTAAAATCACTGAACAGAATTCTGTTCTCACTCAAACCAGGACAATTAGATACAACGTACACTGACCTAGAGCAGATTAAAAGAATCCTTTTGTCAACAGTTCATGATCTGAGCATACAAGGCATGAAGAACCCTTTTTTTCCAGACAGGGACTTATTATCCTGTCCTTCACATTATAAATATTCCTGAGTACAAACCAGCAATGGTTTCAGTACTGCCTAGAATACTCAGAGCTGATGTTTTGCACATGATAAGCCACTATCATAAAAAGCATACAAATTCCAGACAAGATAAAATGAGGAGATAGATTGAAAGCCAGGAAGGTAAGGGTCACAGCACATCACCAGCAGACCCTGGTGGAGATTGCCAGCTCTTTTACTCCACAAGATCTCCCGTTTTACAAAGCAGTAATGCCTTTCATATGAAGCACTTCATCTTCTACCCTAAGCATCAAAACTGCAGCAACAGCCCGTCCCACCAGTACATCTATCCAGCTTGAGATACCTCTTCCAGTAAATGAGTGTGTTAAAAAAAAAAAAAGAAAAGCAAAAAACAAATATCACCATTCTGGATGGGAGACAGTTTAGAACAGTAAACTTGTTAAAGCTAGAAAATAGAGTATCATAACATTTTGCAAATTGGTTTTAAGAATCCAGTTTACTTGTAGAATCTTTGATTACTTGTGGCACAGAATCATGAGACATGAGAATATAAGGAGATACTAGTGAAGGAGTCCAAATCCTGGGATTTTTGATCACTTGAATGGACAGCTCTCATCTCAAATACAGTATCAGTTTAAAAAAACCCACTGCAAATATAATTGAAAACATAAACTTAGTGAAGGACATCGTTGTTGTGAACTGCTATTCTCCAGAGCTCTTGTTAACTGATGGATAGCATGAAAAATTCCTGAAGGAAAACCAGCATGTCCTTGAAATAATTCTACCTGTGACAAACTTTTATAACAGAAACAAGTCATTTACTCAGAAATGCAGACTGACAGCCTAGATCCACAAATTACACAGCTTTTGCTCTATTTTCCTCTTCTAGAAGTCAGTCCATCATAAGCTGAAATGTAATAATAATTAAATCACTGTGTTGAAAAGACTGTATTTTATTATATTTTTTTTAATTTACTGATAGGAATGTAACATTCTGGTAACAAAACAGTCATGCTCACTTTGAAAATCATAAAATCAGAGGCTTAGACTCTAAAGCTTGCAGGAGAACCTGTAAATCCATGTAACTATCTTGATTTAGGTAAACAAATTGTGCTGCAGCATGCAGGATTGTTCCTGTATCTTACTTCCAGACAAACATTTGTGATCACGATGATAACAGGGATGTGTCCAACACTGCTACCTATGGCTGCAGCTATAGAAAGGAATAGGAAATTGGTAGAAGGTATTTAGACAATATTTTGATGTATTGAAGTGATTCTGAATCCACAATTAAAGGCCTAGTAAGTCTTTACGTATTATCGTTTAGCAGTCATTCTACTGAAGCAATTAATGGAACTGATAGGGAAGACAATTAACAATACAAACTCAGAAATCTGGAGTGTGGAAACTCTCAGACTTCCTAGAGCTAATGAAGACCCCAAGTTTTAAGAGGAACAGAGGATTTTTTTTGCCTTTCAGGAACTCTTTCACAAAATAAACAATCAAACCAATAGGTCTCATAACTCTAGAGATGACTTTTTCAAATCTACTGCCTGCTTTTATATTCAAAGAACATAGAAAATATCATTTTTGCTTATGAGTTGGCAAAGCTCCTGGCATAATGGGAATATAAAAGCTAAATCTATGCCCTTTCCCTGAGCATTGAGTTTTGCATAACATGTTTTACATATTAAGCAATACTGACAAAGTGATATTTTTAATCTACCCACAAAATACAGGCTGCTGTTCCCAGGTGCCCAATAAGCAGCCTTTATTTGAGAAGGTCTATTAACATAATTGGAATTCTATGAGCAAAGATGGGTATATTTTGGATCAACTTATCAATCTACTTTTCTATTACGGAATCTTCCCAATAAGAAAAATCAGTCCTACATTGAAAGTTTGAAAGATTAGGTCCAACCAGTCAATAAAATTGATGGATTAAGAATTCAAAGATAAAGGATGCTCTATTAAAATCATTTTACATCTTTCCTTTCAACTCTACTTAGATTAGGCATTCAAACAGCTGTTCTGATGTCCTTCTGACAGTTCTTAACTAACACAAAAAATATAAAAAGGGAGGGTAATATGATTATATTTGAAGTGTAACTTTCTAAAATCTACCTTATGCAGTTACTTGTACTGTTCAGTTATTCCAATTTGTTTGTTGGTTTAGTTGTTGTCTTTTTTTATGCAATATTTTCTGAATTAAATGTTTTCCTTAGAAATATTCCAGTAAAAGCATTTTAGTTACACTTGTAATATAGAACAAGATTACTTAAAGATGGTACGGAAATCGATGGAACACAACCCTATCTTTATACAGCAATAGACAACTGCAATTTCATGAATAAATAATTTTAATTTACTACTGTAAATTTTATCAAGTGCAGTTGACTAACAGGAAAGCTGAATGGATTTTAAACTTTAGACCTCAGCTACAAGGTAGCAATTATTTTGTGAAGTGTGATTTCCATAATAGTTTCTACTGTTTACAATAGGCATTTTATCACTGAGAAGGTAAACTGTATGCAGACTCCAAAGTTGTAAGACACTTAAATCTTTGCCTCCACACTCACAGTTTTTAAAATGTATTTTGTAAATTTATTACTAGCAGGCAACATATTTATTCTGTTGCTAAATTATCAACATTGTAGGTTCCCCAAACAGTTAAAAAAACCCCAAACCAAACAACAAAACCGAACAACAAAACCAACAACTACTACTACTTTGTAATCAGCTTGATAGGTATGACATCACAATATCAAAATGACAAGTATGAAACATTTTTTTCTGCAAGTTTCACATAGTTCTGTCTCCTTCAATAATTAATAGCATTATTGTTCATTTGTAGTGTTAACAAGTTGTAAGAGATCTCATTCAGGAAACAGCTGGATGAGATGAGCTCAAGTGAAACCTGCCACAGAGACACTGAAATCTTCACCGTGTTTACAAGTGTGAATATTTGCAGGATCAAACCTTGCCTATAGATTGAAGCATATAATATTAAACAGAAAAAATACTGTAAAGCTCCTATCAGTTCCTAAAAGAACCAGTAGTCAAAATGAATTCTTCATGTGGTTCATTGCTGGTAGTGTACATCATATTTCTACTCTCTTTGCCTTAAAGTAATCCACATCTGTGTATATGAAGCAAGAAGCCATGTTTAAAACATAAATTTAGTCAGATCTTTCAATTCATAAACAAAGGACAGCATCCTTTCTAACCTCTGAAGCTGTGCTGGGAAGGAAAGGACAAGCTCCTAAGCAAAAAAAGACAGAGGGGGAGGTACTCTATACAAATACTTCTAACTGCTGGGTTAATTTACCGAGGATAAGCATTTGATTCCAGTTGTCACCAGCTGTCAGTTAAAACATATACAGAAATAATGCAATCAACAGCAGAACCATGCCTGAGGGATTGCATTTAACACAGCTGAATCCATATTCTTCTGAGTATTGCCTTTTCTAAGAATGTTGGTTGGGTTTTTATTGGTTATTTTTTGGTTTCTTTGTTTCTTTTTTTTAATTTTTTTTTCTTTTTTTAGTTTTTTTTGGGTTAAATACTTGATATGAAGTTGATGTCTTCTGATTTTGAAAAAGGTCTTTTTTAAAAAGGTAACATTTTTCAGTAGTCTCCTCTTAAAATTGTAAGAGCATCGAAATTAGGTAAACATTCATAGAAAAATCAAGTGTTTTCTGGATTTGCTCAAAGTATGATAAAATGAAGCAGCACATCTGTTACATTAGAAAACAAAGCAAACCAAAGTTCTAACTCATGAGTACACGCAGCAGCCTTGCTATAGTAAAGGTGTGAAGTTTTTATTAATGGAATAATTTATTTCTAATTTCTAAGTAATTTATTTCCATTACATTTGAGTTTGCATTTTATAGATAGCAAGATTTAATAATGAATGTATCTCCCAATAGATATTTGAACATAATTCTGTAATTTTTCAACAGGAGTGCAATGTTTTTATGTTCTAATTCCAAGGATCATATCATGAACTTATTATTACCAAACAGTGTACATCAAGTTAATTAGACCTAATAGCCCAGTTAAGTGATATGCACTGCTATTAGTATTTATGGCATCATGGACTTACACTCTAATTCTTACAGACTATTAATTTGTCTGTAAACACTTTATTCAGGATACTCTGATTTTGTACTTCCCCCATAAGAGGTGGATCATGGTTTCCTGAGGCCACAATGAGCATAGTCAATTTTAAGAAAGCTTTTTGCCCTCCCACACAGGGCCTTGCATTGCTAAGGACAGAGTCCATAACATGACAGCATGTTTCATTTCAGAGCTCTCCAACATCTCTGCAGTACAGCGTGATTCCATCTCTTTCCAAGAGGGTCCTATGAGGTACCTCCAAACAGACATGCTCAACAGTACAGCAACAAGGGAAAATTCCCCTGTAGAAAACCAGGCTTTTCTGCATAGTACAAAGGAACTAGAATGAGAGCAATGACCTTTGTTTAGCATTTATCACCCCTACTGACTTTAACTACCTCTGTGGCTGTACGCCATTTTGAAAAATTTTCCTCAGAAGAAGAAATGGTTAGCATTTATATTTTGTACTCTTAGATGTTTACCAAAAATAGTCCTAGATATATACCAGAAAGAATTGTCTTAATTTACATGTGATCCATTACATAAGTTTACAGTGCGTATTCCTATAGGTCTAAGAAAAATTCTTTAAAACAGCAAGACCGTTCATAAGTTCCAGTTCCATTCAGATATCCTCAACTTCCAAAGGAAGGTTCTTGTTCTATATTATTTCAGAAATCCCTATCTAATACACATGAAATACCCAAGTCAGTGCCGTATACAACAATTAAGAAAGACAAGGACAAACAAATATGTGAAGTCTTGATAAATAAGTAGGTGTTCTTAGAGCACGTACTTAAATTTTCTTCTCATGTCACCAAAACCTACAATGGCAAGAACAGAACCAGAAGAAAGCCTAAAATCCAGTTTGATTCAATCTGGAAAAGTAAAGATTTCTACCTTGGAATTCTGATTGTGACTCCTGGTGATACCTAATTTGATATGTATGGTATGTCTACATTAATTTCTGACATAAAGGGCTCATTTAAGATGGCAGACTTAAAGGTAACAGAAAGCTGAATAATTCTCTGTTTATAGGTTTAGATAGAAACTCAAAAATAAACTTTACTAAACAAATGTCTAGGAAATTTCCTTTGGAAATAAGTGAGGATTTAATCATGAAAAATACATTATGCTTACGTTAAAATACTTGTGTCTCTGAATGTAAACAATGATGTACTTACATCAACACAGAAAACGACATCTTCTCTTAACAGAGTGCCACTCAAACACTTTGTGCTGCAGATGGTACCATACTGTTTTCCTATATATCTAAGCTTCTTTAGGACAGAAGAAATGAAAATAGCCTTTCTTTCAAAGGGATCAACCCTGCAGTTTAGCTTTCGGTTGTGATCTTTTGTATTTTCAACAACTAAGGAATAGGGAAAATGTATGCTTCATGTCTTCTTTTTCATCTCCATTTTCATTTTGAAGTATAAAGAAAAAGTCCCGACAATGCAGTATACTAATGGTTCATTACATCTTTAGGCTAGGAAATGCTATAGCTCCAGCTGTGATGCATTATATGGGTCTTTTTATTCCCAAATTAAAGGAAAAAAATGGGGAATCCTGCAATGTTTTCTGCACTTTCCTGTTCCATGTGTGAAAGCCACGTTATTTGCTATAGTGTGATGTTTACTCAGACTACCATAGAATCAGTTAGATTGGAGAAGACCTTTAAGATCATTGAGTCCAACTAGAAATCTAATACTGCCAAGTCTACCACTAACCCATGTCCCTAAGCATCCCATCTACAGGTGTTTTAAAACCCTCAAGGGATGGAGACTCCACGACTTCCCTGGGCAGTCTGTTCCCTGGATTTACAACCCTTTCGGCAAAGAAATTTTTCCTAATATCAAACCTAAACCTCCCCTGGTGCAACTTCAGGCCATTTCCTCTCATCCTATTGCTTGTTACTTGGGAAGAGACAACCGTCACCTCACTACAACCTTCTTTCAGGTAGTTACAAAGAATGATAAGATCTCCCCTAAGCCTTCTTTTCTCCAGGTTAAACAACCCCAGCTCTCTCAGCCTCTCCTCATCAGACTTGTTCTCTAGACTCTTCACCAGCTTTGTTAACCTTCTTTGGACACATTCCAGCACCTCAATGTCCTACTCATAGTGAGGAGCTCAAAACTGAACACAGTATTCAAGGTGTGGCCTCATCAGTTCTCAGTACAGGGGGATTATCACTTCCCTAGTCCTGCTGGCTGCACTATTTCTGATACAGGCCAGGATGATGTTGGACTTCTTGGCCACCTGGGTACACTGCTGGCACATATTCAGCCACCTGTTGACCAGCACCCCCAAGGTCCTCTTCCACAAGACTGTAGCATTGCATGGGGTTGTTGTGCCCAAAGTGCAGGACCTGGCCCTTGGCCTTGTTGAACCTCATACCACTGGCCTCAGCCCATTGATCCAGCCTGTGCGGATCAGTGCTCCTACCAAACTTGGTGTCATCTGCAAACTTACTGAGGGTGCACTCAGTGCCCTCATCCAGATCATTGGTAAAGGTATTGAAGGTAAATGGCCACAGTACTTAGCTCTGGGGAACACCACTTGTGACCAGCCACCAACTGGATTTAATTCCATTCAGCATCACTCTTTGGGCCTGACTGTCCAGCCAGTTTCATACATATCAGTCTCATAGACTAATTTTTAAAAAGGAAAAATTACTAAATGCAATTTATGACCCTAAAAAGAAGAAAAGGCTTTCCTGGAGAGGTCTGTGTTGCAAGTGGGAACTGAATCTCCTGTAGAAAAAAATTTAGATATCTTTGAACGACTAAGCTAATAGAAGTAATCTTCCTCTAATGGCACAGATTTCAGCCACAGGTCTAAAGCTTGACAACAAAAAAATTACTAATTTATCTATTTTTATGAAACTCAAAAGGACCCTTCACTGAAAATTTCTGAAAGTTCTGAATATTCAGAGACCCCACATTCATGGCCTCTGGGTGCAGAAAATTGCCAACTGAGAAAGCAAGTGTTTCAAAGGAACCTAGGAATCACAAAAACATTTTCTTCAATATAACAAGATATGAAACAGCCCCTCAGTATAAAATGGTTATTTGAAACCTTTTGGAATGCACTTGTAAAATATTTCATAACTTCAAAGCACTTTAGAAATGTTAGCAATATTTGTTACATGAGCCAACTGAGAGTGAACTGGGGGTAAAAAAAAAATCTATTTTGCTGTGATCGTGTGCTAAAATTTATTTTGTATAAGGAAGCATAATGGCTCGAGGGATTAACAAAGATATTTTGAATGCAAAGTCTTCAGCTTACTACTTAAAATTCATAGGGAAAATCATTACAATCATGCAGGGATGCTTTGATGGACAATGTGAAATGAATGGATGCTGACTATTGATTTATGACAGAAAACAGACAGTTCTCACTACTAAATATCACAGCCTGGTTACCATTAGTCCTGTTATGAATTTTAATAGACTTGACATAGGTTTAATGAGCTCTTAACTTGAAATTAAAAGATAAAAAAGTAAATATACACAATACTTATACAACTGAAAGAAAGTGTAATGGAAATTGTAAAATAAGCAATCCTAGCTTCTATCTGCAGTAGTAGAACAAAATTTAGCACATGACACTCACCAGAAAAGAATGATCTTCAGCCTATAACATCTGTGATAATCAACCATTAGCCTTAAGCTGTAGAAAAAGAATACTTTGACAATGGAAGCAAAAGAATGAGCTCTACCTACCTAGCCACACTGGTCTGTTATAAATAGAAATGCTGTGAAATAAATGAATCTCTGATTTAACATCTCTTACACACTATATCTGCCATCTCCCTGAAAGAAAAACCAAATAGCAGTATTAGAGAAATGCTAATACCAAGCACTGACCTACAGACTAGAACAGTATCTATTATATTGGGCAAGAACAAACAGTACTAGAGTGAGTTAAACTTCATTCTAACTTTGTGCATATTTTAACCATGTAGTTATTTATGCTGAAAATTTCTGCAGCATGGCCATTCATCCATGACAGAATATGTGGGCAAGTAACAACCAAGAATAAAAGCAATAGGATAAGTTATGCAATGAAAAAAACCATGATACCTAATAGAGAAAATGATAAACAGATAAAAGTAATTTGTCAGCCAGAAAGGCTTAGAGAGACAGACAGAAAAAATATATATCTGAAGTTACAGTCCTCAAAAAAATTTATACAGCTACTATTTAATACTAGAGTCTAGATGGAAGTATCTAAAGTCCATCAAGTTACTTTCTCTCAAGAAGCATCTAAAATTTTCATTCTAGGCTTGAAGAGATGTGTTACTATGTTGATAAAGATTAGCAGTTTCAATGAAAATCACCATTCAAAGGAAAACTTACTCAAATTTAAGCTATTTGTTTTTAAAAATAGCCAGACTAGTCTCAGCTATTCTAAGGATATGATATTAGGAAACTTTATGAATTATAGAGGATGATGCAACCAAAAAAATATTTTGACACAAAGAGCCCCAAGATGTATGCTTCCTCAAAAGGTATTAGATGAAAGACAAATTGCTTATGTCTTTAATTGCATGAAGTGTGTTAGGAAATCATTAAAGCATATACAGGTAATTATCTGAAGTATGGATGAAAAGACATTTAAATGTCAGCGATTTCATTAATTTTGCAACTGAAAAATGAGAACTAGCAGATTAGAGGGTAATAAACCATGAATGGCTGTCATTATAGGCTAATAGAGTATTAGGATGATTCTGATTTCAAAAAACCAGTTAGCATTGAGGTACACATAGAAACACAGAAGTGTACATGTAGAAATTAATAACATTCTCATATCACCTCAGTGCGGCACAGTGTAGAAAATGCTTCATGGTGTGATAGCTGACCTGATTCTACTGCTTGGACTACACATTTTACAGATAATACAGAAAGATTTAGCATGATAATGCAAGTTGCATAATGTGCTTTTAGCAGGGCTTTAATCCAAAAATAACTTCAAATAGTGCTAGAGCAGAAATGGCAAGACTGGCAACCATATTTCTGTGATACAACTTGAAAAATCTTAGTCTTTTGCCATCCAAAATTTTGTTTGTTCTGTCATAGTAGCACACACACCTCAGTTTGTTACTACGCATGTAATGTAATTAATACAGTTTAGTAGTTACACAGAATCACAGAATGTTAGGGCTCGGAAGGGACCTGCAAAGATCATAAAGTCCAACCCCTCTGCCAGAGCAGGACAGAACTAGAGCAGATAACACAGAAATGCATCCAGAAAGGTCTTGAAAGTCTCCAGAGAAGGAGACTCCACAACCTGTCTGGGCAGCCTGTTCCAGTGCTCTGTAACCCTTATAGAAGTTCTTCCTTATGTTGAGGTAGAATTTCCTGTACTCAAGCTTGAATCCATTGCCACTCATCCTATCACAAGGCATGAGTGAAAAGAGTTTGTCTCTGCCTTCTTGACACCCAGCCCTTATGTATTTATAGACATTAATTAGATCCCCTCTCAGACTTTTTTTGTCCAAACTAAAAAGCCCCGGGTCTCTCAGCCTTTCTTTGTAAGGCACGTGTTCCAGTCCCTTAATCACCCTCATAGCCCTCTGTTGGACTGTCTCAAGCAGACTTTGTCTCTCTTGAACTGGAGAGCCCAGAACTGGATGCAATACTCTGGATGAGGTGTATATGTAGAAGGTAGTAACATTCTCAAAGTTCTGTTTGGTTTAAAAGTATTTAACATTTGGTGTTTGATTTATAAAAATAAAATATAGAAACAATTAATGCCTCAATACATTTCTTGAAAGGAAAGACACTGCACAACCATCTAGAGAAAAGACAAGGAAAAGTGTTTTCAGGGAAACAATACTGCAGATGCAGTACAAATAAAATAAAATTGATTTTGATCAGATTTCTTGAAGAGATTTTCAAAAAAATATAAAGTAAAAACAGTGATCTACTCCTAATGATAAACCCCAAACATTTTATGAAGCCTATCTATGAGAACAGACAATAAGAATGACAAGAAAAACAAAGAAGCACCAAATTAAAAAAACCAGCACACACACACACAAAACCCCAAAACAAGCAAAGAAACAAACAAACAAACAAATCAAACCAAACAAAAATACAACCCACACAAAAAAATTTCCAATCCTACTCCTACTGAAAGCAACAGAATACACTTTGGGAATGGGATTTTAGTAAAATCAGACCCCATAAGATGTGGTTTACTTTCTTTGTTTGTTTTTCAGAAAAAGTTAATGAAAAATCTCATTGAATACTATTTATTTGTTCCTCTTATTCAGTTCCTTGATAATTACAAGACAGTTTTCATCCCTTGTCAGGCAAAATATTATGTGGAAGCCTAATGAAGCATCATTAGGTTACTTGGTGGAGGATATGATTTATGTATGTTACAGAAGCATTTACTCCAGGGAACCTTTTCAAATCAGCAAGAGCAAAAATTTGGTCTCTGGTAAACAGAAATGTAATGACAGGCTATTAGTTTTGGGTGGCTGATGTTTGATTTCCTGGAGTTATAAAGACAGTCTGCTTTTGTTCTAATGGCATCACATATTTCTGTGATGGAAATAATTAATGACTGCACAACTTAGGTCATTACTGTGCTAGCAAATGCTGTTCAGTTGTTCTCTTACATGTATGTAGGTTTTTAGGGGGTAAATCAAATTCAACCCGTATTTTACGAAAGAAAAAAGAGATTGTGTCTCAAATTTGGAGAAAAAAAATTTTCATATTTGCAGACCTTAGGCCAGAGAAGAAAAGAAGTTTTACTTTTCAGTTCTTCTTAAAAACTTTAGGTTCAGCTGCTCCTTTAGTCATAAAGTGCAGTCAAACAAGTATATAATTTGTAACAAATGCTTAAGGTAGAGAAGTGCATTCACTCACAGCTATTACTGCCATCATCAAGAGTTGAACAACATCCTATTAAGTAGATTAACAGGATGAAGAACTTAAGTACCAGAAAAGAAACACAACAAAATTTTTTTGTTCCTTCCCCCTTCCCACCATCAGTTATAGCATATTTAGCTCCACTAATGACTTAAATGTAATGAAATTAGGAATCTGCACTGAACCGCTTTCTTTGCAAGGTCTACTGCATAAAGAAAATATGCAGGAATTTTTCCTAATGAAAGTTTTGTTATGTTTAGCACAGAGTTAGACATATTCCAGAAACAGACAGACATGTATCACTATTCCTGGCATCTAATTTTTCACATTACTTCATAAGTAAAATAATTCACATTAACATTAGTAACATTAGTGTTTTGTACTACAGGAGTTGATAGAGTCACGGGATATTTTATTATGAGATTTGTAGGAATACAGAGATTTGGCTGGGCTATAGCACTACTATTATCCAATGGATAACTTCAGTTCTGTGAAAGTACCAGAAAGGCAAAAGACACATCCATTACTTTTTTTAATGATGTCTTCAAGTTATTAGAATTTTAGGCCCTGAAGATTCAGAGAACATACACAGTTCTTATGAATTATGAATAGAATACAAATACCCAAACAAGAACAAGTTGAGAACACTTTCTCCTTAACTCACTACTACGGAAGTTCTGATACATGGAAGTGAGAGAATATAAGCAAAACTTCAATGTGTGCTTTTCTTATACCAGGTCACGTAAGCAGAGCTAGAATGAGTTGCTTCATCACATAAGCTATAAATCACCCTTTTGATTTTTTATGACCCTAGAGGTTTCTCCCTTCCCCTTGTGAGGCTAGTATGCATTTGTCAGCTTAAATGATGTAAGGAGTTCCTAGTGCAGAAAGTGGCATTGTCAGCAGTTGAGGTTACATAGGTATGACAATAGTAGTGTTAACTGCAGGAAAATATTCAGGACATGCAAAGCTCAGGGTAAGAGGCAGAAGTCTTTAAAACTGCCTCACAGATTCCTCTTACCCTCTCTGGCTTTGTCAGAAGTATGTAAAGTATGAAAAAACTTTGGCTTGTTTCAAAATCTCAGTGTAATATGACTTCACAGATGGTAACCACTGAATACTTTTTCAAGACACAAGACATCTGAAGCACTTAGTTTGAAAAAAATCTAAGAATTATTATATGATACTGGGCATAAACAGTTTCTTTACAAAACAGCAATGAAGCTGTAGAGGAGAATTCAGGTATATTTGCACTTGTTCATTTCACTCTTTCATCAAACTGATGTTAATAGAAATAACCTTAAGGTACAAAGGAAATGAAATTGCTGAAGGTATCCAAAAGCATTTTGCTAACCTCAGGCTACTTGGGAAATAAGGTGCAGTTATACAGAGTTTTATTGTGAAGTAATTATTGTAATTTACATTCTGGGTTCTTACAAGTACAACCTGTAGTCAAATGCTTCTAATCCCTTGGGTCCAATTACCTCATGATAATCATGTCAGTTGCTGCCACATTTAGTTTTATTCAAAATACAATGCTCAAAGGTAAAATTTTCTGATTGTAAGGAAACTTGCAGACTTGCATCTTTTTTCTTCTGGTGCATTACTATGTGGGCTAGGTAGTCCTTAAAAACCAGCCTATCAGCTGTGGACTCCTTTCCAGCGGCTGAGAATTTTAAGTAGTTCAAACTACTCTTTGAAAAAATCTCAGACTTACTCCTTGAAAAGAAAAATAATTCCAGAACTAGTAACTCCAAGTGGATCAGAGGACAAGTGGAAAGGTGGCACTTGCTAGCATCAGCCTTTATAAAGATGAAGAATCTCTGTTGACCAATAAAATATTTTCTTCTTACATGCTATTATAGAGTTTATGTTGAAACCTTAGTGCAAGGTGAAACCACTGAGAAATTCACTGGACTTTTCAAATTAGTGAAACAGAGGAATGTTCATCAGAAAAATTATTTTGGACATCACTATTGTCATGGCAACTTACAAAACTGGCATTAGACTCTGAATTTCAACATGACTTGCCATATGCTGCAATGGTGAGAAGTAAACTTTGGTTAAGCTTCCAGAAAGTGCCTTTATAAAACTTTGTTGCATAGCGAGAGGTGACAATATATTATACAGAATCATTTCACACTGTAGGCAAGTGAAATAAGTTTACAGACAAGCAAAATAAGTTTACAGAATCAATTATACAAAGTCCCAGAAGTCTAAAGAAGTAGTGAAGTGTAAAGAATGCTAATATGTAACCTGAATAAACAATATCATCACACACTCTACTGATACACAGGTACCTGAGGGGATATCTGTCTAAAAGCTTCATGAACAATTACAAAAAGCTACTTACATATGCATTTCCCAACAAATAGAAGGTTACACTATCATGACTTCTCATTTTAACTTTCAAAGACTTTTGTAGTGAGCTATATTGCTGAGTATATTTCAGATGCATTTCCTTGGAGGGTAGATGTTTAAGTATCTAGATAAAGAAAAGTGAAATACAGAGATTTGAACCTGGAAATCTCATCTGTAACTAATACTTTATAATTCTCTTAAAAAAAAAAAAAAGGGAGGAAAATACCATCCTCAGGCTACAAGAAATAACGCTACAATGGTAATCCATTTTAGCCTAGAAACTAGAAACCATTTTTTCTTCAGAAGTTAGTAAGTTTTACATGACTTGATCTTTCATTTGATTACATACTTTGGAAACTTCAGATATTCTAGCACTCAGTCATACTGCAACAGGTTTAAAGAGGATATTTGATGCTTTGCAAGTGGATATCAAGGATACCTCAAAACATCCAGAGTTCTAACAATCAAGTAATCATGATATGTTCCAGTGATCTCACATAATGGTGACATAATATAAAATTCATCATTTTAGCAATATAACTACTAACATACAAAGCTTGGTCCTCTATATTCTGATAATCAAGAAAAAAAGTGTAAAAAATACTTCTATATTTCACAGCTAGTATCTGACAGCATTCTGAATTAGAAACACAATGGAGGCAAAGCCAGAACATAGTCAAGTAAATAAACAATGGTTATATGATTTCTTTAGATTTCTCATGAGGGGAAAAAAATAAAAAAGAACAAAACCCAGGGTATATAAAATATCAGGTGTTATAAAAATAGATCTGTAAAATAAATTTT
>JAAGNO010024178.1:0-23561 GCA_033439905.1 Ceryle rudis
CAAAAACTTCCCAACCTCTAGAAAAAAAAACAAATGGGGGGAGGTGGGGAGGAAGGGGAGTAAAAAAGAAAAAAAGGGGGGGGGGGCGGAGGGGAAGCCATAAAACAACAACCAAACCACAAAAAAAAACCAAACCCCAAAAAATTTGGCACAGCCTCTTTCCTTAAACTTGTCATCAGAATGGCTTAAATGTGTCAGCTGAAACTTTCCACATGCAAAGTTCAGCCTATAGCAATGAGAGAGCCATGTGAGATTTCATGTGAGATTTCACATGCAGCAAAGCACAGAGCCGGTGAGGGGCACACAGCCCTTACGTGGAGCTCAGCCCCAAGCTGGGCACTCTGCTCCCTCTGCATTGACATATTTTCTTACTGTCAGCTAACTCACAGCAATGATATTTTTTTGCTAAATATAGTTGCTCTGAAGTTAAATCTGTTTTTTTTTGCTAGAAGCATTTCCTCATTGGTGCCATACTTTTCCTTAATCTAAACCATATCTTGGCACCTCATGTAGCTACAATGATTTTAAGATAAGCAACCTATGTTTTCCTTAGTCTCTTTGAACCAAAAATGTGATTTTTGATTTTCAGGGTGAACCTGGTGAGAAGGGAGGAATTGGCTCCATTGGACCCCGGGTATGGATGTTCAGGATTTTGCTTCTTCAGCTTGGACTGGTGTATTTCCCTCAACCTGAGCTGTTCCCCAGCACCTCTTTCTGCTTAGCATGTGGCTGAATCACTTTAGAATCAGTTCAGTGCTAGAAAATAGAGATGGTGACTATTTAAACAAATATTTATGTTGGTACTGAATGATGCCACGGGAGATAGTGCTGGGAAATGCAGTCAAGTCCAATTTTCTTATCAATGTGACCATCCTGTGGCCCTTTTCTTGCGAGAGGGAAGCTGTGAATAGGGGTAATCAAGTGAGGATTTCTATGCGCTTCTCCATTACACAAATTTATGTCCTTTTGAGGTTTGGTTGGATGTCAGTTACAGCTGCCAGACTAGGAATTGATTAAATCAATGGTGTTTGTAAGGTGATAATCCCCAAACACCCAGGTGTCAGGGCCTTGTTTTCATTTTGCTTGCTTCTCAGATGCTGCAAAAACTAAATAGGATAAAAACTAAGTAGGATTCATCTGTGGTTGCAGGGTCCCCCCGGCCTGAAAGGGGAACAGGGTGATACTGTAGTGATTGACTACGACGGTCGAATCCTGGATGCGCTCAAGGTAAGCCCCACACCCAAGCTAAGCCATGCTGATTCCTGCGAGTTAATGGCAAAGGGCTGAAAAACTGCTGAGCTCTGCCATGGTGACGCTGTGACACTGTGTCTGATCCCGTCCCATTTCTCCTTCCCTACATCTCTGTCTCTGCACAGAGCTGGCTGGGAGGGAAGAGCTTATTCCATCTGGAGGCTGAGGATATTTAGGATGTGCCAACAAAAATGATGGCAAAACTGGAGGCTGTGAACTTGGGCTGGGTACCAGACTCATGGAATCTGGCTGTGGGATGAGAGTTAATATTATGCAGGTAAAAGCAGCCCAACACAGCCTGTGACATATAAGCATAATGCAATGAGCGTGAGCAGCCAAATTACAGTTTAAACACTGCCGGCTGTGGGGTGTTATTCCCTTGGCAGGGTGTGGAGCCTCTGTTTTCACTGCGCATCCTCTGGAGCAGTTTTCTCTGAAAGCAACGATCAGGATGTGGGAGGAAGGGAAACAGTGTCCGAGCCTTAACCTGCCCAACCAAGCAGCACCCTGCCATTTTTGTTAAGATGAAAGAAGCCAAATAGAATAAATACTTAATTACAGACATATTTAAGAACCATCCTAATTGTTTTATAATAGGCTGCAGGGATACACAAAGTGATGGTAATTATCATTTGCCAGATGTCTGCATGGCATGCAGCTTTGTGAGTGGAGTTTGTGGAGTGCAGTGCTTGGGGAGGCTCCATCAAATGTTTGGAGATTTCATCTTCTAGGTCCAGACCCTCTCCTGTGTGCTGCATATGGAGATTGCTGAGGAGCACGTGCCTGAACCTCACTAACTTTGCTGTTTTCCCACTTATTAGCGGTTTTCAGTGTTTGCACACTGACCTGCTTCACGGACAAAGCTTTGGAATGGGTGGCTTTACACGGCCTCCAGTGTGATTATCTTTAACTGCATTTGAGTATGTCGTTGTGGAATAAGATGCTTGAGGATATGAAATTGGTTTGGTTTTTAGCTGGGTGAGACCATGAGTTTTGCTGGTTTTGCAACCTGCAAATGTTGTTGATCCTCAAGGTGGTTCCTGGTCCCAGCACCCAGCAGTGCCCAGGAAAAATAGCTTACTTTAGTGTGCAAGGTTTCCTGCTGTTAGTGCTCACACAAATCCCTTCACTTCCCCACTTTAATTTGACCTCCCCAGCCACTTGTTGCTGTTTTTCAGCAGGATGCTTCTCCCCAGCCCAGCTGGCTGGAGCTGGAGAGAGGAGAATGTGAAAAGAGACCATCAGATTTTGGGCCACACCTCCAGCTAAAAGCGTTTTGCCTCTTAAACGCAGGTCCTGCTGCACCTGTATGCCTGGCTAGCACCAGTTGTTTTCTTGTGCATGAACATCCCCTGTGCTGGAAGGGGCCCTTGGGTTACTTTGTCAGCTGAGTTCATTGTGGTATTTGGGCAGCCCTGGCCACACGAGTGTCTGTTGTAGGTTGTGGTTGGGAGCTGCTCCCAGCTCCTCCCAAGCAGCAGGAGGGGGATGTGCCATATTCATACTAGTCATGCTTGTGCCTGGTTTGTTTGCTGTATTTCAGGGTTCTCCAGGTCCCCCAGGGCCACCAGGCCCCCAAGGCGCTCCAGGTCCCAAGGTGAGCATGATCACTGCCATGCAGATGGTGTTTCCTAGAAAGTGATGTGGTTGTTAGTAGCTTTCTGTGTAGCATTTCTCAAGCCAGAATAAGGCCAGGTGATGCTGCCTCTGGGGCTCAAGACTACCTGTGGTAAAGAAAGTGACATTTAAGACTTTCTTGGGCTGAAAAAGGAGGTTTTCACACAAAAGCCAAAATTCTGTTGACCTGTCTCTGGTCTCCAGCCTCTTCCAGAGGATATTGTCCCAGCAATTAATCCACTTCCAGTCCCACACCTGACAGGTGAAGTCCCAGCTCCTCTGAGATTTCCTCATTGCATGTGGCAGGAGGCAGAAGTAAATGGGAGGAGCAGTTGTGAGGAGGGGCCGGTGGTCCTAAACGCTGTGCTAAGACACCCTCCATCCTGCCGTCCCTCTGTGCCACTTGCCGTCCCGGCACCATGTCCAGGTGGGAATGCTCTGTCCTCCCCCTTGACAAGCGATAGTGAATAACCTACAGTCAACTGTAGTTTCTGTAAGAAAATAACCTACAGAAAAGCATCTATTGGAAGAACCGGAAAAGGCAGGATTTCAGTGCCCCTTGAGGTCTCTGTGCTGCCCGCATTCAGATGAGCTGGTAATGCTGGCACATCACTGAAATCTCCTTGCTCCTGAACCTGGCAATGCCAAACCTGTAGCAACAACGGTCGATACACATGAATAATTCATTTCCTTGCAAAATGCTTTCCTGAGATGATTTCCTGATTTAATTTACCATGGACTCTCCTTTCCTTGTGCCACTTCAGGGAGAACTGGGCTTGCCGGGTCCACCTGGACTGGATGGTGAAAAGGTGCGTGGGGCATAGCTGGATTGAGCAAGACCTTGCAGGATCTGAGTTAAAAAGTGTGTCTGTCAGAGCTGTGACTGTGAAAAGCAAATCTCAGACTGCCAGGAGCGAGATCTGCCCCATAATGTGCAGCTGCATCTCCTTGAATTAATTGCCCTTTGCCCATGACCCTGTGCTCGGCCTTGAGTATGCAGATGCTGCTTGTGGCCATGTCTTCCAAGGCTCCTTTTACAAGTGGTTTGTCTTAAACCTTCCCAGCCCTAAATGGCTTTGGTCTCTGCTAAGGCCCAGACAAATTCTGCTACAGCCACAAAACTGGCGTATGTATGTTTTAATGTTAAAACATGTTTTCCTAAGCTTCTGCGTGATGCAGAAAGGCAGAGATGGCTTTTGGGGGGGATTTCTTAACAGGTTTCTCCTGAGCAAGTTGTTTTCTGTAAACTTCCAGGGTCCCAAAGGAGCGAAGGGTGACCAGGGCAGCACGGGCGTCACGGGACAAAAGGGAGAGACAGGAGAAATGGGCTTAGCGGGTCCACCGGTACGTCCCTCTTTCTCCTCCTATACATCTGCTGCGTGGTTCTTTAATGTATTGCTTTCCTTGAATGCTCGGAATACGGCCCAGTTTCCTAATGTAAGCAATGGCCTGTCCACACCACCTTACTGTGGAGCTGGTGGATGCAGGAGCTTTGAACTTTCTTTGCTAATGATGATAATTGCTTATTCCAAAGGTGATTTAAGTCAATAGCTAGGAGAAAATCTTTTCTCAAAGTCCCTTGGGGATGAAAATGAGCTTTGCTTGAACCAAGGCTGGAGTTTAGAGAAAGACCAATGTATTTTTCTCTCATTTTCACCTTCCTGGAAGATGCACCACATCAGCATTACATTTTTATCTTTCTTAGGGAGCAGAAGGGCCAAAAGGAGACAAAGGAGAAAAAGGAGATACCGGGTCACCGTGTTTGCAGAATAATCATGTAAGATCTTGGCAACATAAAATTTCTTCCATGGTGCAGGGTCAGGCAAAGCTGGGGGCTGCGGGCTGGAACCACTGGTCCCGTATCCATCAGAGCAGCAGAGGGGAGGAAAACCCAACCATTTTCTACGAGAACTTTTATCTACGTGGGGTTTGTTCATTAGGGTTCAGTAGGGAACACTTTGCACACTTGGCACTACAAAGTTGCTTGAGATTTTGCATTAATGGGTGATGTATTGGCTGCTGGTGTTATAACTACATTATGTTCTAGAAATATATTGGGTTCCTTGCAGTTTTATAGGATTTCTGCATCTTTTTTTCCTTATTCACCCCTTTTGATAGTTTCTTATTAATGACATGAGAGGTCTAATTTCCTTCTGGTTTGTTGTGGGTTTTTTTCAATCAAAAGGGCTGGTTTCCTCTGGTCTGTGCAGAAAATTGCATAATTTTCCATTATATCCATTTTGTGACTGGCAAATCCACTGAGTAGCGTGGGTCATGCCTCTCATTTCAGAGGCCAGCTTGATTCAGGTGCTTATTTTTATAAATGCTACAGGTAATTCTTTGGAGAGTAGATATTTTGATTAAAGCCATTAAATCATGCTTCTGGGTCATGTGAAGTTTCCATTCCCAAACTGTCTTCTCTCTGTACCCAGCCCCATTAACCTGCTGTTTAATTCCTTTCTGCAGATCATACCTGAGCCTGGACCCCCTGGATTGCCCGGCCCTATGGTAGGACTCTGGAAAGAAAGAAGCTCATGCAATTGAGCATTGCTGCTGATTTGTTAGTGCTTTATGATTCATTAAGGATGTGTGTGGTTTGCTCTCTTTAGTCATTGTGGGCTGCTGTCAATCTGGTGGGGGGGGGGCAGGAGACAGCTACAGCATTGGGTGCTGTCTTTGGAGAGATAGAAGCACCTGATTTAGAAGAGTACATCAGCATTTTGTGGCACATTTTGCAAATAACCAAGTTATTCCTTGGGATGGGGAAAAGAGAAACCCTTGTGGGATGGGAAACCCTGTTTCCCCAGTAACGGTGTATGTATTCACGCAAATTTGCCCAAGTTGGTTAAGTGTTTGCCATCAATTGCAGTAGGAGAGGATGCAGGTGGTGATGAACAAGTGGAGTACTTCTGATGCAGATACCTAAGGTGTTTGGTACCTGCAATGCTTCAAAAGACTGAGATGTCACAGGCATCGTGAAAGTCAGGAAGCCTCTGATGTGTCCAAGATGCACCTCAAGAGACCACACTTCAAAACCAGGCAGCTTTCCAGGAAGTGTTGATAAGACAGGAAGTGTCCCCAGCCCTGCCTGGGCTCAGAAGGTCATGGTGGCAGGGTGCTGTCCTCCGGAGCCTGCCATCACTTGCTTCAGCAAAGCTTTTGCAGCGCTCAGTCTGCAAAGCTCATGTTGCAGAGCTTTATTGTTACACATTACACAAAACAGTCATTTTCAGTTCCTCTTCCCCTTGATTTGGAGAACCAAATAAACTGCCACCTCTCTTGAAAAGAAATACCTGACCATTGTCAGCTCATAGTTTGAGCAAGAAATGTTTTGGCAAGCAAACTTTGGGGTTTGTTTTTTAGATTCTGGTTTTTAAATGCACCATTGTCTTTCCTCTAGGGTCCTCCAGGAATCCAGGGACCTAAAGTAAGTCAGTAATAAGTTAAATGTCACCCACTGTTTCCAGGCTGCCAGTGCATTATTCACAGGCTCACAAAAGCCTGTCAGCTCTGGGGACTGATTTTTTCTTTTTTTTTTTGGCCACTGTTTGTGACAACACATCCCCTAGTTTTGCTGTTCAGCAGTTGGCGTTGTGGAAAACAAGCGACTCTTCCCTTCCAAACGCATTTACAATCTTAAGTTCTCCTTCAGCACAGAGACCTGAGGGCTGGCAGCACATGCGAGTCAAGGTTTTCAAACCCATGGGCTTAAATCTGTATTTTCAACTGTTTGCTTTTATGATCCAGTCAAGAGGAAAATGTCAATGGCGGTGCAGGTATAAGCATCCCAGAGATGTGGTAGGATGTGGTGATGGGTGTGCAGGGTGGCTGTCCTGGGCAGAGCTGCCAGGTCATCTTGGTTGATGCTATTTCATTTATGCAGGGCTTGGACGGTGCAAAGGGAGAAAAAGGTGACAGCGGTGAGAAGGGGGATCATGGTGACACGGGACCCGCTGTGAGTTGTTTTCCTGTATCTCATTTCTGGCCATTAGAAACCTGCCTTGCAGCAACTATTCCAATGCCTTGTTTCTTTTTTCTCTAAGGGTCTCCCAGGTGCTCCAGGGCTCATTGGTTTACCCGGTACAAAAGGAGAGAAGGTAATTACCAGCATGGGAAAGGAGTGGTAATCTTGTGGTGTGATCCTAAAATAGGGCTGTAAAATCCTGCTGCGGTGGGTCCAGCCAGAACTGCAGAACTGGGCTTACTGGCACTATCCAGGTGCATGGCGAGGAGCTCCCCTTGAACCCAAGGGCTGCTGGGTGAGCCCATGCTGTCTATTTCTATACTACTGTATTTCACCAACTGGATCTGTTTTCCTGCAACACCCAACTCAATACAGCATGTCTTAATTTTTGGTTTTACAACTGCAGGGAAAGCCAGGGGAGCCGGGATTGGATGTGAGTATGGAAAACTTTTCAATTGTCATATGTAGAAACATGAACAAGATGCATGTAAGGCCACCAAATTGCTTGAGATGTTGGAAAAATATGTACCTACACTACATAGACTACTCCGCCTTAAACACAGTGCCTGTGGAATGATGTCAGTAGGAAAGAGCTTAAATCAGGCCGGTTGCCGGACTGCTTCCAGTGCAGAGCAGTAACTGCTCAGCTAAAGATGCTGCAGGGGCTTCCCTTTCCAGTTGAGAATATTTGTATTGGATTCAGTGAAACAAAAAAATCTTTTCATACCTATAATGCTACTGGGGTATGGTAAAGCACTAGTTTTCCCAAGAAATTGTTGACATACCAAGTCAACAGGAAGAAAATGTCATGTTCTTCACGATGGGAGGATGGGTTGATAGGGGGTGATTGTTGAACCGAGGTGCCGGGATATTCATACACTCAACTTACAACCTCTTTTTTTTTTTTTTCTTTATCCCCAACTAAAAATTGTTGTGACAGGGTTTCCCAGGTCTCAGAGGAGAGAAAGGAGAGAGAAGTGAAAGAGGCGAGAAGGTGAGTGGGTTGTGGCTGTAGAGATGCTCATGGGGGCTGCTCATGACTGGCTGCTCTTATTTGTCAGGCAGCGATGCTCATCCTGGGTGCGCTTCCCTCTCCAGCCTGGCAGAGTTTCCCAGGTCACTGCTGTGAGGCTTTTTCTGTGCCACATGTATTTGGCATTGTCCCAGTGCAGGGCAGGACAAGCAGTTCATTCCTGCCTACTTGGATGTGCTTTCTGCAAGCCTGTCCCACCCCCCACCACAACCATTGTGGGGAAATGGAGCAGCCTGACAGCTCCAGGTTGCGAGGAATTGTTAATTTTGGTTTATAGACCTTCAGACTGGATCCAAGTCAAAGGATTTGTTACAGGGATCCTAAAATAAAGGGGTGCCCATCTGGAGGCAGGCGCCCCCAGCTGAGCACAGGGCAGGAACTGGAAACTGGTGCTCCCATTACTTTCAGACACCAGTCTGGTTTCTAGTGGAAACCAGTCATTTAGTCATTCTGTTATAAAATTACCTATTAAACTATGTCCACTCAGCTTTAACTGAAGATATTGACAATGATTTAATTACTCAGATGAGGTTACACTAGTGCAAACATCCCGACTCTGGGTGAGGTGTGGGACTCTGCAAGTGCTGTGCAACTTAAGGCAGAGGGGTTTCCCCTCCTCTTCCTGATATTTTCCTGTTGTGTCAACAGGGTGAGCGAGGAATACCGGGAAGAAAAGGAGCCAAAGGGCAGAAGGGGGAGCCAGGCCCTCCCGGATTGGATCAGCCTTGTCCTGTGGTACGTCTTGTATTTCACTCATCCTAAGCACATGTTGCCAAGACCGAAAAGGAGATGCAGCTTTGCAGCCAGGGAAAGAGAGGGATGATTTGGTAGTTCTTTATTTTTCAGTAAATCAGAGCAGATGGTTATTGTTTTCTCACTTTTCTTAATGGTTTGTTTTATCTGTGCTGCTGGAAGTTCACTGCTCGCTGTAAGGACTCCTCACTGGCCAGATGGGAGTAAGGCACAGCAGTAAAAATAAGAATCTTTGTGTAAAGACCTTCTTATTGTAGTCAGGAACAATGGGCCTCAGTAATGCTCTTCGGGAGATAGCATGACCTGGTGAAGCTGCCGTTCTGGCTTCTGAGTGCATTTGAAATCAGGGAGCAACTCGACACAGGGGATGGGAGGTGATCTGGAAACAAGGTCAGCTCCATCCCCTCACCTCTGCAAACCGAGGGAGGGATGAGCCCAGCTCTGGCGCTCCTGTGAGGGGAAGCAGGTTGGCGTTGATAGCATCTTAGTATTGCTAAAGATAAAGTGATGTGGAAACTGAAGCTCCCCAGGCTGTCAAGAAGTACCTCTGGGAGACAAGACTTTCCTGTGTTCCTTTGCCTGATGCAGCAGCTCGTGGCTCAGGTCTGTCTCTTCTTGGACATGTCCCAGGCCACCACTGCGCAGCGTGTATGCAAAGAGGCCTTCCAGGAAACCTCCTGGGCATATGAGCCCAAGGAAGGTGGATGTCCCAAGTCCACTTCCAGAACCTCTCATTCCTTTGAACAGGGCCCGTGGGGGTGGAATCTGTATTGGTATATAAGAAGTTAGTTGGCCTGGTAAAATCTACCTCCTTTTCATTACATTTTTCATAAAAAAAAAATGAAACCAGAGAGATCCCTTCCCTAAAATGCTTTGAGGCTACAGGATATGAGAGTGATTCTTAACAGCTGTTTGAACTAAACCTACTTAAATGTAGCTGTTAGCTCCTAGTTCAGCTTCACCTATTAGTTAGTGCCAGGTACTTGCTCCAGCATGCTCAAAAAAACCCATTTCTTTTATAAATGTGTGACTTTCTTGCCCAGAGATCAGGGCTGTGGCAAAGCTGTAGCATAGCTCCACTATACCTGCAAAGAGCTCATTCAGTCGATATGCTTTATTTTGCTTGGAGACTGAATGTGAACTACAATTAATTCTCACCTTTCCTCCCTCAACATGTTGGATGACTTAACCCTCATCTCTTTCACTGCGCTGTTACAAACGTGAATCTCTGGTTTGTGTACAGAAGATCTTTCCCAGATGACAGACTCTACGTGTCTGTGAATTCCCTACCATAAAACCACACGGCTGACTTGCCGTGTCATCAGAAATGGAGTTGTAAACTTCTGGACCCATCCTCCTCTGATGAAACACAGCTCTTTGATCGACTAACTCACTCCCATGTCCTTTATCATTCTCAACAAGCAGTTATTTTTCCAAACAGGGAGGTCGTAGCATTGCAGGCAGCAAAAGGGATCCAGGTTTACCAGGCCTGGATGGGGTGAGCGTGCCCTGCCCTTTGGTACAGTATCTGCTCTCTTGCTTTCTTGCATGGCTTGTGTGCATTTCTGCTGTGGCCAAACCCTGTCCCCAGGAGCGAATCCCTCCAGGGAGAGGAAGGACACAAGGCACCAGAGCTGGAAGATGTTTCACTTGGGGAGGGATGCCAATGTGATATGCCTTCTTCCTACAGTTAAAGTGACTTTAGATAAGGAGTGTGAGCAGTTGGAGATCACATAGGGGATACTTGCCCCTTTATGGTAACATGCTAAAAATTAGTTCTGGTTTCTCTCGGAACGTACAGCCCAGTTGGTTCCCCTCATGCCTGTGCTGCTGCAGCCTTGTGAGTTCCATTCCAGCTGGGTTTTGGAAAGCTTTCCCCAAATGAAGCGTGAATTCCGCACAGCTCAGGTTGAAATCCAGTGTTTACGCAGGAGGGTTCATGCTCTGCTCCCCGAGAGGGCTCTGCACAACTAGCTGAAAGAGGTCATTGTTTTATTTTCATTTTTTTTAACCATAGAAAATGCTGCATCTTAGATGATTTGCAGTTGTCTTCAGAGAAACAAAAGGGCAGTAAGCTGTCTTACTTTCAAAAACTTAAATTACTTCCATATGTGTCCAAGAAACCAATTACTAGCAGCAAGCCCTGCTTCAATTCTACATATTTACTCCCCAGAGATGTTATATTCACTAAGGGTCTCCAATCTTAACTACATGGAAAACACAAGACCTATCTGTACTGAAGGCATTGTAAACTGCAGCAGGTGGTTTCTCCAATACGTAACTGTTACATGACTAGTTAGTAAAGCACCTGCACATCTTCCTGCTTATGTATGTGAGGGTGAGTTGCGTGTTGGTGGGAGCTTGATGGGTTCTTAGCAACAGCTTTCAGTCCAGGAGCGTGAGCCCAAACCTTGCACAGAGGTTGCAAACCTTTTTTTAAGTTGACAGATCACTTTGGAATCACTCAAGTGAAACACGGTAGAAAGGCGTGGAGTTTTAGGATGGTCAAAATAAGTATTTTTGAGTGCACGTGAAGGAGAAAAAGCCCAGGGCAGAAATCAGCCCTGTGACCAGGTGTTAGGATGTGCTTTAACAGCAGGTCAGGATCTTTCTAGGTCAAACAACTGCTCTGTGCCTTGTCCCTTTACCCTTCATCCCCAGATAACTCTGGCAAAGGTGTAAGTTGCACTCTTTATCATGAATAGCTGTGGATCAAAATATTGACTGGTGTCAGCAGAAAAATGTGTATGTTTTCTAACTAATGTTAGCGGAAAGCACGTGAAAATAACTGGACCTGTTACACTGTGAGTAGCTGGAGAGGGTAACCTTACTTCACTGCATCTGTTTTATTGGGCATAGGCTATTTTACATATAAAATCAATACAGAATACAAAAAATGTGATGACTGACATTTACAGTAAAAAATGTAAAAATGCATTTTGACCTGTATTTGCACTAGCAGTTCTCTCCGCTGCGTACACATCCTGGAGGCTTCCCACCCCTAGTTAACCTGGAGGTGGCTCTGAGGGAAGGGTCAGTGCATGTGTGCTCTGTAGCTCTACATGCAGAAATTCATGCAATCAGAGATCCAAGAGCCTTAAAAAAAATCCAGCATCAGAAAAGGCAGCTGAAGTCAGCTATTTCTTCCAAAGTGTCTTGAAAGAGTTGGTCATACATAGTCCATTCCTCTTCTAAGGGGCTCCTTCCTTTTCAGTGTTTTCCTCCTGGTAAGCAAGCTCTTCTGGCTTTCTGATTTCTGTAGGTTTCTTGTATTGCCATCAGAAAAAGACAAATATTTTCAATCCCTTGGCATAGTCCACAACTTATCCTATTTCCATCAGTTCAGCAATTCAAGATTTCTTAAAGAAACTAAGTACTGCAAGATTGAATTTAACACAATTAGGATATCATCACAGAAAAAAAAAAAAAAAAAGTATTACGTCACTGCCCCCAAACTGAAAAGCTCATATTAACAAAAAATACATTTCCACATCAAGCTCTCCACATATATGCCTGACGGCAAAAACCACTACCTCATAAAGCAGATTATGAAATTAATTAACTGTGGTTCCAAATTTTTGTATTTGTTCAAATTTTCTTTTATGTTTGAAGGAAAAAGAAAGTGTAGGGTTTTTTTTAGGTTTTGTTGTTGTTGTTGTTGTGTTATTTTTTTTTTTTTAACCCTGGGGTTTGTTCAAGTTTTGTGTTGTGTGGATTACATTGCCTGCATACTTATTTTTGTGCATATACAGTAAATGAGTCTTGCATGGTAATTAATGGTGCTGCTAAACCTTTCATCGTTGTGAAGATTTGAGCTTCAGGTTTTTGGGTCTGACATTTCAGTCGCTGTCAAGAGAAATTAAATCTGTGAATTCAATTTTGCAGGGACCAGATGGACTGCCAGTAGCAGGATGCTGGCATAAGGTACAGTAATAATAATAACAACTGTAAGTCCTGAGTAATTTTGTTTGCTGTATGGTGATTGCACTGCTGCACATCCTTTAAGCAACCAGTTATGTGCCCAGCAGAAGTAACATCATGCCTCGAGGAGAGCAGGATTCCATCTAGCTTTGTGTCTCATTCCCCACAGCTGTATATTGGTGCTGGGAACACTGCTGCTCCCAAAACTGGCTAAGCATGAAAAGTCATTCTCAATACTGTTGGTTGCGATGCCCTTTTCCCGACTCGCTCAGGCCAGGCCCTTCCTTAACTGCCCAGGCTGTTCAAGAACCACTCCTGCAAAGACCGCACTGCTCTGCAAGATGCACTCGTGTGGCTTACTCAGCCCATAGCCTCTCTCTGAGACTTTGGCAGGGGGTTACCTCTGTCGCAGAGTTACAGAACATGTCTATCCAAAGACTTTCCAGCCACTGTAATTATAATAATCCACAACCACTACACTGCTTCTGTGCTCAAGTTGGTAAATCTGGGTGCAGATAATTTGTACCATCTCCTGCAACCAGGGGCTCTAAGTGCTAAAGGCAGCCCTGGAGAGTGAGGAGACGTGTCCTCCCGTAAGATGAGGACCTGCCCCAGATGCTGTAACCTCATTCTCCCACAATACAACACTGAAGCTGAGTGGAATTACTAACCCAGTTTCAAACACGTGGTATGTGGGCACAGTTTGAGTCAATAGCAAGCATGTTACTAACTGGCTGCACACCCTGGGTTAGAATGTGAACATGCTCTCAGCATAGATGAGTTTTTAGTTCTGCAGTGAAGTGATTTGGATTTACTGTTAATATTGAAAGAAATCTGTGTGCCAATCCTTCTAATATTAACAATGAGATTAGTAAGTGTAATGAATGGAGTATTTCTCCTTTCTTAAAATGTTTGTCTGTGTTCTTTTTCAGTGATCTTTAAGCATGAAGCACAATATGTAAATAATGTGATATATTTTATCTTTTTAATTTTTGTATAAAAAAAGGAAAAAAAAAAAACTTTTGACAGTAATATATTGAACTTTTTTTCTACTGGATTCTGTCACTTATGGACTTTGAAAATACTGTAAAGCTCCCAAACCCATATGATACACGTGATAACATCGGGATTTGACCAAGGTACCAGTGACAGTGGCTGGGAATGAACAGTATGCTGTGTGAGCAAACAGCACTGAGACAGCGTGTTGCTTGGTGTGCCTGATCGCATGAAGGAGGGAGAATTCCCTGCCCTAATCTGGCTCTCAACTCTGGATTTGCATTGCACCTGCACATTAAAACGGTGAAAAAAATTAGGCTGACTACAAAGAAAAAAGGGATACAGCCCCAGAAATCAAAGAAGCTGCTGTAGACCAGCTGGTCAAACAAGAGAGGACTTGGGACTTGCAGAGGAAACAAAGCCAAGCTCCATTCAGTGCTACCTGCTGTTGATATTCTTTGGCTAAACAGAACAACCATGACTACCTGTGGATATTTTCACTACTAACAAGAAAAGCTTTTTTTTTTTCTTTCTTTTTCCCTCAAGAGGAAGAACTTCTGGGTCCTGTTCTGTGGTCTGTGTCTGAAGACGTGCAAGCGCTTTGTTGCTGTTGGAACCCAAATTCCCCAAGAAACCTCCACCACAGAATTTGGAAACACAAAAACCCAGTAATAACTTCAGTGTAGAGAGCTGCAGGACAGGGAGGGCTCTGATGAAGTCTTCTCTTAAACAACAGAGCACATAATCTTGCTGTTGGGAGTTCCCAAAAGTTGGGAGTGTGGAGTATTTAATTGTCTTGGTTTGCAGGGTTCATTTGCATTTGATTGTTCTTGGTTTATGTGGTTTTAATTCCAAACTCCCAAACTCTGCACACTCCTCTTGTCCTCCTCCTTCTCTCCCCTTTTTTGGTCTCTTTTTAAGTTATCTCATCAGGCACATCCCATGCAGACTAGGGTAATGAATAAAAAGAGGATTATCATTTTGATGTCTGCATATAGCATGAAATCAGATCAATTAAGAATTTGCAAACTGTTCTGCTGTTCCCATTTTTAAAGATGCTGGGAAAAAAAATGGGAGACTGTGCTGTAAGGAGCCATAGAAAATTATTTCAAGGAGGAAGAAAATGGTTTACAGCTGAGTCTCTTCAGTTTACAGCTGAGTCTGTTCAGTTTACAATGAAGATCAAGAGGCAATCAGATTCCTTTACAGAGGAGGTACTTTATATTAACAACTTCTTAAAACCGAACACAAAAAGATGTACAAATATCCGCCCAATGGGTAGAAGCTGAAGCTACCAAAAAAAAAAAAAAAAATCAAATAAAGTAAGCCATGGATTTTTAAAGATGAGACTGGTTAATCCTAACCAGACCGGTGATGGTATCTCCATCACTTTAATGCCTTTTTGATTTAACAGATCATTTCTGAGGAGGAAATACTTCAGCCCAATACAGGTTGCCAGGCTTGGAGTAAGAGTCTTAGGTGAAATTAAGAGCCTAACCATGATTATCAAACCAGATGATGTCAGGGCTTTTTGTGGCCTTGATCTTAGAGAACACAGAAGGGAGTCATGTCTGGTGCATTGAATAGATTTGAACCTTCTGTTAGATCCTTGTTCCACTGCATCTCTGACAGCAGCTACTGTCAAGAGAGGACTTGAGAAAGGGATTTGACCATCCAGGCGCAATCTGCCCTGCAGAAGCTGACCTAGCTCTCGGGTAGTTCTTGCTCTGATATTGTGAAGAACAGCAACAGGAACATGCTCAGTGCTCCACGCAGGTAGGGTGATGTCTGACTGATGTTTGTGGGTTCTTATCTGTGACTGGGTCCTAGGTGTCCTTGAGTTTATCCTTTTAGTCAGCTGGGAGCATTTGTTATCTGCTGGTACATGCTGAAATGGCCACCTAGTTTGGTAGATGTGGACACACAAGGCTTATGGCTCTAGGCAGTGAACTTTTGTTACTTGTTTTTGTTAGCTGTTTAGGGTCTTTTTAGGGTCCACAATGATTGCTTTGTGGCTATACTTTGCATCTTTACCAGTTACTGACCATTTTCTTGGTCATCATATAGATTAAATCCATGTAAATTCAGATCAACTATAACAAATCCAGAAACAAGAATTATGTAACTCAAAACAGCAATGAAAATGCATTTTATTTACTTCCATTTCATGTTGTTAGCTATCACTTTTGGTGTAGGGGTTTCTAAAGGCATAAGGAGCAGTTGAACAAGCTCCCCCTGGCTTTTAGTGCTTTTGAAAAACCCCTTTACTGTCCCAAATTAAAGCTAAAAATCTTCTTCTGTGGAAGGTTGAAGGCAAATCTCTCATTGATGTCATTGGGAAGATCTGTAATTGTTCCCTTAATGTACAGTTGCTCTTCCCATCTTCCCCAGTTATCTCCAAACTAAAAGCAGTTCACTACTCCAAACCACACTGTGGGCTTCTACACTCAAATTCCTGCACGTGTCCTGTTCATGGAACCTCTATCGATATCAATGAGAGTTCAGTCCCCAGAATGACTGCAAGAAAGCACAAGAATCTGGAAGTGTCCACAAACAATCTACAATGCAGATAGAAAAGTCTTGTTTTACATACGCTGGCAAAAACTAAACAGCTTTCTATCTAGCTCCTACTTGAAGTTTGATATCACTGAAGCTACAAGACAAGCTAACCTCCAAAGCTTATGAAATTATATTAAAATTTATATTTTCTCTGAGGAAATACCCCGAAGTCCTATTATCTTCAGGTAAACAAGTCAGTATTCCGTCTTCAACTTGTGGAATATCCAGTGCTTGTAGGCATCAACTGTGACCACTGCCAGGCCTGCAAAACATTGATACAGAATACCAGAATAGTGCTTTACCTAGTGCTCTGATGGCTCTGCACGGCAGCCGTCCCCCTCCCAACACAGAGCCTCTGCTGCCGCAGAACCCAAGACATTTGCTTGTAACGGAGGAAGAGAGCTCATTTGGAATCAACTAAACCTCTTAACTGGGGTTGTTCTTCCCTGTCCCCAAGGCACAGCCTGACCACTCATGGTGTTTCCATGCCAGTCAAGGAGGAAGGCTTAGAATTATTCTCCTAGCACAGGATGCCAGCTGGTATCCATCATACCCAGCAGTGCTACCCCCTCAGCTGCCAAACCTTTCAGCAACCAGCCTGGAAACTTCTCCGGCCAAGCCCTCTCTGCCCTGCTTTATCCTGCGCCCCAAATGTGGCGAGTCCAGCATGTACAAAGGAGATGCAGCTGCGCACCTACAGCAAGGCTGGCACGCTCAGGATGTCTGACTTAGCGCACACGTACCCAGCAGCAGCCTGTGTGCAGCAGCTTCTCTGGACTCCTGCCGCTGTCATTTCTGTTAAATGCTGACAGGAACGGATCCTGCTGTGTACAGCACCCACTGCCACCTCCGCTACAGGGAACTGACCAGTAGACCGCCAAGGATCTGCCAGTGGAACGTGTATTCTACAAGCCCCTTCTGCCCTGGGCAGGGCTGCTCTGGTTGTCACCTGCACTCAACGTCCTTCCCAGTCCCCAGCTAAGATGGGTGCGTTTGGCTTTTATATTCCTTATCGACTGCATCATGTGGATCAACAGACAGTGGAACAGAGAAACTGTTGATTTTTGTACTGATTGCACAGTCTAAGAGGAAATCTGTCAGACTTCCACGTGCTTTCTACACACGTGTATTTAGAAAAGGACATTGCTAAATGCTAAATTGTTTCAGAGCAGTTGTGATCCTATTGGAAGAGTTAAAAAAAGATGTGCTTCGCTCAGCAAATTCATACCAGAGCAGTCGATTATTTTCTCCTTCCATATGAAAATGTTTATGTGGCTCTTTTTGAATACTTTTGAGTTTGCAAATAGCTCACAAAGAAAAATTTTACTTTCAGGCATTACTGGCAGTCTCACTCAAACTCACCTCTCACAAAGCCTAGTGCATTTTTTTCCCCAGGAAACCCCTCTTCCCCCCCACCCTTTAGTGAATCTAAGATTGTTTACAGGAATTCAGAAATACAGCTAAGTGTTACCACCAGATGTCAGTAGCGATAAAGACGATTGGCAGGGAGGCTGCTAATGCTTATGAAATAAATGTAGGTCAGTCTGAGACAGAGCAATTACATATCTCGATCACTAAAGTATTTACTGTGTTAGCTTCATGGATTCATCAGTAGACATTTTGGATAACACCATTCAGTTACTGATCTTGGGGGAATCTGAAGCCCAGCTAAATTTGTTGTATCTTTGTTTTCTAGTTTACAAACCAAAACTCCTTAGTGTGATTTACCTGACAATGAAAGCACAGTGATTTCCAGTATGTTAAGACATCCACATCTGTCTGCTGCCCAGGAACAGAGGACAAGCAGCTTTCTATAAGGCTTGTTCTATTTTAAATTGTGGCTGACGACCATCTTTCCCATTACTACCAACACCCTCTGTCATGCTGTACCTTAATTTTGGAAGGAAAATTCCCAAAATGAGTCCTAAGGGCACTACACCTGAAGCCCCTGAAAAGCTTTTCAGCCACAAAGCTCTGCGGGCAGGGCTGCTCTGCCACAAGACATGGCAAATGCAGTACATGACTAATGCCAGAGCTGCTGCTCGCTGTGGTTGTGGTGGTCCTGGCCCCGGCTGCTCCAGGAGAGGTGATGCATGTTGCACCTGAGTGTAAGCAGGGGGAGCGCTCCCTAAAGCTTCTGAGGGTAATGGATCTAGGGGGGGAAGGGAATATGGCCAAATAACACCCACGTCTGTAACTCCAGTCCAGTGCTGAGAGCATACTTGGCAGTTTGAGTGGCCCCTTGACAGAGTGTGAACCTGATGATTTGCCCTGAGCTGACAGGGGCAAGTGAGATTAATTAAGTTTTGCAGCCGAATCATGGGCTTGGCCAGAGAGTTTGGGAATATTTCTCTGGGTTATGAAACAGGTAGCAGAGAAAATGCAGCCTGACTCCAAACTGAAATGTTTTCTAAGCCTTAATGCACTGAGATTTTAGCTTAGAAAACAAAAAAAAATGCCACATGCTTTGGTTCTCATGGGGGAAGTCGCCTTTCCTGTAGACGCTGCCTCTTAACACTTGCTGTATATACAATGGTGATTAATTTATTTCCATATGGATTTTTCTCCTGTGTATTTAAAAATAAGAATGTTTCTTCTAATGATAAGAGACTTTCTGATGTGTTTTCTTTTTAGAAAAAAAATAGATGAAGTATTTAGGTGAGCTTTTGTCTTTTGCAATTTCATAAGTTCCACATTTAAAATCTTTAAGCAAACCAGCAAAACAAGTGTGAGGTTTCAGCAGTTCAAGAGATTCTAGGCGATGGTGAAAAGTTGTTTTTAAGGTTGTTATAGTAACCCGCTCCCTGGGAAGCACGTTTGTGATGAGCAAGGCTTTCGTGCCAGAAACCCTGTGTTCTAGGTTGGCTCTTTAATCTCTTCCCCCCACGTGCGAGCTCAGTGTCCCGTTTCAGCTGAGCACAACTGTGTTGGCTGGAGCAGTGCTGAGCTAGACCACAGCAGCGGCATTTCCAGCCCCTGCAGTGTTTACTGTCTCACCAGCCCACAGCTCAGAATGAATCTGTGCTTTTTTATTTTTTTTATACCTAGCACGTGGTTTTGCAATTGGCCAAACAGAGCGGACTCTTGGGCCAGGAGGGAAGAACTCACCCATTTGTAAAGTAGAGCTTAATTAAAGTATGAAAATACCAGTAATTTCCAGCTTTATTGGAATGGTAAATAACCATCCTTGATTGATATAACTGTGCCTTATTAATCTGTAAATGTAATATGTATTATAAAGGAGTACTAGAGCTTGGGTTTCCTGCTCAATAATACTGATTTAATGCTGCCCTCTAGAGGAGGTAATTTTTTGATACAAACAAATTCTATGCTTAAATTTTGTACACATTTTATGCCGCGACACTGTCCCTTAATTGATGGCATACATTGGGGTGGGCCCCTCTTTTGTATAACTGTGTGGCTTCAATGGGTATTTGTAAAATGGGAGCGCATCAACTTCAATCTTTTTTCCAAATCTTGTATTTACTTTTGGGAAATACCATCATATTCTCACTTATTTGTTGTGTGTTTTGTTGGGGGTTTTTTTAGTCCTATTTCTGTCCAGACAGTTGAAAGTGTTTCTATTTTTAAATCTTAGGGCACGGAAGTTTTGAATTATTTTATTTACAGGCAACAGATTTGTATTTAGGGTATGCAAAAATATTAATGACAGCAAATGATAAAAATGTAAATGTCCCCAGACCACTTATCCTGGAGAAGTAGTGTCAGTGCCTGGCTGAATTCAGATCAGTGAGTTTGGTTCCAGCTTGCGCTAGCATAAGTGTCCTCAGTAGGTGTCCAAATGTGGAGTAAAACCTTGGTACTGCTTTATTTTATCTGAAGCTCCTAAGTTTTATCTGTTAAGTACCTTCTGAGGTTGCTAAGCAGCACAGCCAGCCTGACGGTTACTTAACCAGGAAGATTTTTCAAGAGAGAGGTGAAGTATTCGGATAGATTTTTTTGAAAAGCCCAAAACACTTTTTATTTGCCAATGCAATGACTGTGACATATACTGAGCTTGGTAACCTTACGGGACAGCATTTACATAAGAATATTTCTTGGACCCTTTTGCGATAGTTATATTAAAAAATAAACAAGAGAAGAAAACATCTGGTCACTCTAGTTAGTCCATTCTCACTGTCGTTTCCTGGAGTCACCTGCATTTTCACTGTGTCCCTGGCACTGGAGTGAGCCTGACCATAGCTAATACAGTTTGAAATACTTCACAGCTCCGCTTTGGGGAATCTGTTGCAGACTGAAGCAAACCAGTGAGTAAAAAAAAAAAAAATAAAAAATAAAAAAATCATCCATTTCCTTGATTATCATTTATACTTGTAAACTAAAAATTACTTCTGGTATTTTCACGTGCCCAGGTGAACTATTGCAATTTTCCATATGCTCCTGTACCATTAGATGGCACAACCAAAGGGATGTCTGACTATTGTAAAAAATCTGCAGCTAAAGTAAGTGCCAAAAACCTCTCACTTATAAAATAAGGGAAGAATGACTTAATAGATTGTACGGCTCTGTACTACTGCAGAGGGCCTGGGGAAAACCACAGTAAAGCTGGGAAACAAGAGTTTTCAGTGCTTAAGAAATGGCATTATTGACAACAAAGTGGAGTAAGAAATATATTAACGTTTGTGGTTTTCCCTATGTCTGAGGATAAGAATCAATCCCTGTTTGCTAAGTTTTGGTAGAAGTTGCCTCATAGTTGCACAGTTTCATGGAACAGTCACCTTGCATCTGTGTGTGGTTTCTTATATAAGATAGTTATTAATGAACAGAAACTTAAAATGGTGATGTCCTGAGTATCTGTAAATGACACTCATACCACCTGCTGCTTTTTTATATGCTGTTAAACACTGCATTGTATGCTTCACTTTGAAAAGTGCATTCTACATTGTTCTGTTAAGGACGGGTGGGTGTTTATCAAATGTGACTTTTTGCAATTACAGAAAAAAAATTAGGACCTGGTTTTGCAACTCAAAAGCACCCCTGTTCCCCACTGAATTTCCAAATTGAGCAGAAGAGGTAGTAAATTGCAATCGGTTAGAATGAGAGTTGCAGTCCTATTGCGTTTGCTGATTAGTTTCATAGACAGAGCGCTGTCTTATAGACTATTTCATAACAAAGTAACTTTTTGTGCTCCTATTTGGGGTTATTTTTTCTGGTATCCTAAAAAAAAATCAAAAATATTTAATATTATTAATGTTCAGTACAAAATACTGTTTCAGTTCAAAACTGAAAGCCATCTGCTCTGTTGCATTTAAATACTTTGGACATAGAAATAGTTTCAAACAGGCGAGTACGCCAGCATTTATGAAATAAGATAATTTGGGAAGCTATACCTGCCGGTATTCAAAATAGAAATTAAAATCTCACTTATTTGTTTACTGTTTAGAAAAAAATACATGCAATGTGTTCTTTATCTGTCTGTGTTTGTTTGGAAATTATGCTGGTAGGGCTTAATCCTCTACCATGTTATGAAGTGTCCCTTATGTATGTGAGTGGTTGCCTCACACGGGTGAGGCTGTTCGGAGGAGGAAGGGCTATTAGCGTGTGTGTGCAGTTTGGACAGCTTGTGAAAATTAGTTTTGTTTTGAATGTATTTACATGCTATTTTATAGAAAACTGACTAAATCTCTGTAAAACGTATCACCTTTAAAGAGAAATATATATCGATATTAAAAATACAGAAAACATACTTAACATCTCTATTTGCAAGCTCTTTGTGATTTTTAATCATGTATGTGCCATGAAAAGTATTCTATTTACTCCTTTCTTTGGGGAACAACTACTTTAAAAATGAAGGCATTAATAACAGTATTTCTTATCCATTGTTTTAACGTGTTAAAATGGTATTAATTAGTACAGCATCATGTATTTCTAGTTTAAAGCTGTAATGGACAGTACATTAGCTTGAGACCTCCAAAAAGATTTTTTTTCTTGTGCTTTCTGTAATAAAAGCAAAGACTAAATTTAAAAAAAAAAATGGTCTCTCTGTACAGATTGCTTTTACAATTGTGTGAATATGTATAATGAACTCTGCATTTGTAACCGAGAATAAACTTTGCAAATTGTAAATGTTCAGGTATTATAAATAGCTACTAAATATCTTAACCAGACAAGAGTTCAAATAAAGATTAACAGCCATTATTAACTTTTCCTCCACTGTCTTTTGTTACTTAAAACCTGACTTTTGTGCAACAACCAAGTTTGACTTCCTAAGTTAAATCTAACTTTATGTGCAGAGCAATTTGGCTTTGGATTCTCCATATTACACAATTTAAATTGCTCCTGTGTTTGCCAAGTAACAAACAAGAGAATTACTGGTGTCTTTATCTAGTCAGCATCAAAGTCTGCCAAGCATGTAGTTTTAATATGGTCTGCTCTATTTTCCAGGGTCATCTTAACAGACACTCTCAGGTTAAAACAAAAGAATTTCAACATGTACTTGGAAGGTAAAAAAAATCTGCCATCTTTTAGAATGAAGCTTAAGAAGTTTATGAACACAGTTATGGGATACAACACCCAGTGGCAGAGGACTCATCACAGAACATCCTTTTCGGTTCTTTATCTTTCTGTTATGAAGTAATTCCAATCAAACAGGAATGGAGGAATGACCATTCTAATCTGATGATAGCATTTCCTCCTTTATTCCTAGGACTGGCTTTTAAGTAGTCAGTCAGGTCTACCTACTAGTCACCCAGATCTACCTACTAGTCACCAACCGAATACAGAAGTAAAATATCTATGGTTTGGTTTTGCTTAAACAGTAAAGCATGTGTTAAACAATTAATACAGTTGTTACACCTAGGCTACCACCTCTAATTATTTTCAACTGTCAAAGAAACTTGCTCAATGTGTAAGCATTTCAAGAGAGAACATTGTGATATAGCTGTAATAATGGTCACAATGAGCCCTCAAAACCATATTATTTCCTCTGAGGTGCTGGTAAGCAAGTAGGATCTGGAGCTGTGTGCCACCACCAGTAGTGGCGTAGCACCATGAGGTACAGGTCCCCCATGAGCTGCCAGCAGCCTTGCAGGACCCCAGTGGATGCAGCCTCTCCTCTGTTTGTGCTATGGGACACCCTGGAGATGAAGTCAACACTCCTGATGCTGTTAAGTGAAGAGCCCAACCTTGCAGCCAGAGGAGCCTGAACACACTGGTGAGTGACTGTTCTACTCCTTGTGAAACTGGCTTGCCTAAAGCCATATTTTGGATGTTATGTGGGCGTGGCTGGGAGTCACAGTCTGGGCTTTATGATAAGAGTGGTGAAGGGTTCCAGTGCGGGCAGTCAGGGGCTGGGTGCTATGCTAAAAGAGAGGCACAGTTACGGTGCTGCGAGTCAGGGGCTGGGTTCGATGGTAAGGGAGTGCACGGTCACGGTGCGGCCCCTGATAATGGTGACGGTCAGGAGCTTTCTCCTTGTGACCTCGGCGGTCGCCGGTACCGCGGGTC
>JAAGNO010024179.1:0-27108 GCA_033439905.1 Ceryle rudis
GAAAAGAAAAGAAAAGAAAAGAAAAGAAAAGAAAAGAAAAGAAAAGAAAAGAAAAGAAAAGAAAAGAAAAGAAAAGTAGCAAGGAACAGGCTGACCTAGAATTAAATGATGAATTGGCCCCTAAAGCATTTTAGAAGCCAAGTATAACATGTTTTGGGTTTCTTACCCACCACCCCTCAAGGCCTGTAATACTACTTAATTCAGTAGTGCAGCTGAAAAACAGACTCAGATCTCTGTTTCCTTATATACTTTTTTCCTAGTTACTCCCAGGCAGAAGTGCACGTAACATACAAAATCAATACATGTACCAGAACCAGTCTTTCCCTAAACTGGTCACGCCAGCCAAAAAAAAAAAAAAAAAAGATTCTAACAAATGTATGGCAATTCATCCATAAATCTTCTAAATGAAGAACTGTAGCTTTGATCCTCAATAAATCACTCCTGTATGCTAGTGTAAACATTTGTGAAGCTTTACCTTCCTCCTTTTTAAAGAAAAATCCCTACCTTGAAACCTTTAAAGTTGAACAGCCTATTTTGACCAAGGCAGGCAGTAAAAGGGAATAGATAGCTTGTCTGCAACAACACAGGATAGCGTCCTAGTCATCTGTAAAGGCCAATTGTCTGAAACACGTCTCATGATACACACAAGCCACTTTCCATCGTGAGACGGGCAAATAGCTCTTCCCTGGTTTAATATTCCATACTGCAGGTGTTCAAGTGGATTTTTTTTTACCTCTTTTTTTTTTTTTTTTTTTAAACCTCCAATATGAAGTAGATATTTTATTTCAGCTGTGTTTGCATCATTAGCTTGCTGGCAATCATATAAGCCTAAATTATCCAGGCAAGCAGTTTCATTTATTGAGACCTCTTGCTGGAAAAGAGCAGCAATCAAATCAGTCAGCCCAAATTATCCTTGACATTAACAAAGGGTTCTAGATTCATTGTAAGAAATTACTTTCTTCTATTACCAACTGATTATGTTGTAGATGCTTTTGCAGCGTCACAGCACAAAACCTAGTTTAAAATAACAACGTCTATAAAAGAATGTAATTTTCATTGCCACTGTTTGTTGTATTCCATGTTAGATTGAAGCATGCTAAGTATACTTTATCCATGTATGTGTATGTGTGCAGACATGTATAAAAGAGCAGAAATAACTTGTGCTTATTTCAGCTAAGCAGCTATAGGCAAAAGTAAAAGCTTACTTGCTCTGAAAGTAACCCGAAAGCCTCTAGCCCTTAAATTCACTACCTTTTTTTTTTTTTTTATCATCATGGGCCCAATGGACACTGCTATTTCTAAAGCAGTTAGGTAATTCATAGCTCATTTAACAATGTGGGCTTGGCAAACAAAACCAAAACAATAAAATGTTACAAAAATTGTTAAGAAAAGACTTCATAGTTACTTTGGCTTTAGGAAAAAACATGCAGAAAAAGCCAGACTTGTCAGATAGACGAGGGAAAAATTAGAAGAGCAGATAATATATTCAAACTTCAAAAGGAATATTAAAAAAATCCTACTGGGATTAAAAATGTATTTAAAACTGGAAAAAAGCTTTTCCTGAAAGCAACAAATAAAATGTAAGATGCAGGATTCCTCCCCCAACCCTGTAAACATAACGGGCTAGGGGAACAACAGCTTTGTTGCTAAAGTAAAAGACAGTTCTGGTTCAGGGCCCAGCTACACCACAGGCACAACGCATTGTCTAAAACTATACGCTTGTAGTGCAAACAAACTCTTACCAGACTGAAATCTGGAATGTACACGATTTTCCAGGGTATATCCTAAATTACATCAGATTTGAGTGAGAAGTCCTAATTTTTTGCTTTCAAGCTCAAAATTCCTAAGGGATGCAGTATGGTTGGTAAAGTCACAATAGGGAAGGCTGACATGGATTTTTGACAGCCCTGATCTGCATTTGCTATACGTTCCCCTTTTATACCCAATGGTATGAAATCCGTTACTGCACATTGTCTTATTAAATACACTTGTCATTGTAAATACTCAGATGTATTGTGCCAATAGTTTTCAAATGTTTCAAATCTTTTTCCCCAAATGTGTGTGTGCTACTTCTGGAGAGTCAGAGTACGTTGTAGCCAAATATGGTTCCTATACACTTTAAATACAGAACTGTACATAGCTTAATTTGAAGAATTAAACTGGTTCCTGGACCCAGCTGTACCTCTTATGCCTACCACCATAAATAACTGACTTCCTAACAGTAAATCTTGCCATGATGCAGCTCATTTTGTAGTATAGTTTATCCAATATCGATCCAAATCATTGTAGGACCCAATCAAGTTTAGTGGTTCATGGTGCCACATATTGTACAGGCGAAGTAATCATCAGCCTTTGGCCCCAGACTCGAGTTTAAGTGAATAACAGACCACGAGACTAAAAAGATAGGGAAGTTTGCCCAACGACATACAAGGTGTCTGTGGCAGAAACATAAATACCAGGCAGTGAGGTAGCCCTGAAAGCACATATTAACAGATCCTGGGACAGTTCTGTTTAAGCTCCTGATCCCCTGCTTTTCAATTGGTTAAAAGATGGACTATTCATCTTCCCAGCTCTGCAATAACAAAGTAAGTCTAGAAAGATGAGATGAGGTCTTGTTGTCTGACTCCATACTTAAGCTAATGCCCTAATACAGATACAGCTGTATCTATATGCCTTTTTTTTTTTTTTTTACAGTAGCATTGGTAAAAGGATTTCCCCGAAACCCAGATGAAAAATTATTTTTCTATCTTCTCTAACTTAATAAACATTTACCTTTGACATGGAAAGTTGTTCAGTGGACAGAGGGATGGCACCATTTCAGAGCACCCTTAGAGGTATTCTTGCAACATGCAGGAAATTGGTATTTAAACTCCCACAGAAAAAACAAGAAAATTAAATCTGAGTCTTTTGTACCAAGATAAGCACTCATCAAAACTTCTTATCTTTTAGTTACAGAAGTCAGGAAAGCGATAAGATGAAACAACAACTCTTCCCTTCTCCCACTACTTAAACCCTTATGCAATCCATTTTAAGTGGTAAAAAGGATGTTATTTGAAAATGGCTTTTCATGCTTATATTCATCTCTCCCCCCCCCAAAAAAAAACACTGCTGAGAAAAATGGTGTTTATTAGGAAGTTTCAACTGAGCAAAGGTTCTTAATGATAAGCTTTAAATTTTATAGTCACTCTTAAAAATAAAATCAAGATAGTCCTTCAAAGCTATGCTATTCTTCATTTTGACATACAAAAGGATGAAGTTAAAAATAAAACTGCAACAACAAATCATTTCTTCTAAATCCTACCAAAAGATCTGAAGAGGCTGCGTGTCTGCCTAAGAAACTTAGTCACCCAGTTCCACCCTCCTACTAAAACACATTACAAAACACAAATCTGAAATGATTGAAGCACAGCGGTCTCAGAGCGAGTTGTGAGAGCTTCCATCTTCAATTTCAGTTTTTAAATGGAGTATAATCCTTTGCTCCCTATCTCTCCCTCTTCAGCCTTCAGTAAAAATATATTACTGACTAATAAAACCTCTCACCAGGAAAAGTTTCCTAAATTGTATAGCATGTCTGCATGGAAAAAAAATACAAGAAAAGGGCAAACTTATTTATTATGTGGTAAAATTTCTGGTAAAATTTCCTTTCTGGTAAAGTTTTCCGTACAGATACTAAAGATCTTCACATGTACGAACCAACCCTTTTAGATTCTGAAACCTGCTGAATTCACAAATTTGGAACTCTTATTCACATTTAATTAAAAATTTAAAAAAATAAAACATAACTGAAATTATTGGAAAGATTTTTAGTAGCTTCCCAAAGGCAAGGAGAAGCATACCACAGAGAACCTGTTCCTGAAGCCATATTTCAGAACAGACTATCTATTTTGAAGGCTGAAAAAGCCAAGTCACCACCACACATGTACCTTTTTTTGTTTACTGAGTCGAGAAACAGGCTTCAGTATTTGATTCTTATCCCTTGCAAGGTTATTTTAAGCTGAAGACTCCTGTTTCTAGTATGTATTTTACTTCAGAGGATCTTGGTTCAATTAGTCTCAGGTCACAAAAAGCACCACGTGAAAAAACAATCTGAAGAGCAGGCACTAAATGGCAAAACAAAGTAGCTGAACATTGGACTACTTTTAAAGAAAACAACATGTTCTTGAGTGCCCAAATAAGCTAAAAGTTTATGTCTTCTAATGGAACACAGCATAAAAGTCTCAAAAATTATTCATTGTACATAGCAACAACCAGCTGGCTCAAAAACTGTCACAGGGTTCAAAAGAAACTTAGAACTTTTGAAATAAATATCTTCTCTCAAGGTAAAATGAAGCTTTATGTGGTGAGGCAGTTACAAGTCAACACGTCTCTTGCCTGTTTTTTTTTCTTCTTGTTAGGAGAGGGTTACATTTACATATATCAAAAGTCTAAATTATGTGATTTCTCTGGGAATACTTCCACTCAACAACCATTAGTAGCTTAGGCTGTACTGCCAATCAGATCTGAGTTCACTTCACTTTTAGACCTGTGGAAAAACCTAACCCAGATATTGTGTTTCTAACCAAAACCCCCAAGTTCCCCTGGCTTTGGTTCTTGTAAAGAAACGTGTGTTTTTGCAAAATACAAACTAAAAAATGAAAAAAAATATCTTGCTTGTAGGTGTTACATGCTGCTCATCACAGTGCTATTCACTTACGAGACCTTACTGCTCTTTACAACTACCTGAAGGGAGGTTATAGTGAGATGGCCATTAGTCTCTTCTCCCAGGTCCTATCACTAGTTACAAGAGGAAATAGGCTTACACTGAACCAGGAGAGGTTTAGGTTGGATATTAGGAAAATTTCTTTACCGAGAGAGGTGAGGCCTTGGAACAGGCTGCCCAGGGAGGGGATGGAGTCACCATCCTTGGAGGTCTTCAAAAAACATCTAGATGTGGCACTTCAGGACATGGATTAGTGATGACAATAATGTTTAGTAGACAGTTGGACCTGATAATCTTTAAGGTCATTTCCAACCTTAATGATTTATCACATATCAGCATTAATACTCTTTCTGAACTCACCACGAATCCAAAAGTCTACAAGAGAAAAAACAACAAACAAACAACAAACTATCTGCTTTTCAATGGCTCACAGCACTACACATAACCATCATGCCTGTAGACACATGGTTTGTATTTGTATGGCAGACCTGGAGTAGAAACAGGCACAGCTGCTAAGGAACACAGCAGGAAGAGAGCTGGACACCTGAGCTAGAGACCATTCCAAGCGCAGTGCCAGGAAAAGTCACACAGCTAAAAACCAAGAACACAGTGAGTCAGGTGCTCTAAGTGCACTAAAAAAAGAGCCTTCCTGCCCTGCCACTTCTGATTTCAAAGGCACACCCTACCTTTTGTTATCTCATGCTGTATTTACCATTCTCTATATTTAACCAATCCAAAAGAACACAAAGACAGCATGAACCCAGGGAAGCACCAAAAGGACCTGAATATTTACCTTGAAGTGGAGACAGTGGTGACAAGTTAAAGAAATTTGAGGAGTTCAGTGTTTTAAAAAGTAACTGTCGTATCTGGCTTAGAAAAACATTGTTAGGGTAGATGTTGAAAGAGAGGTGGATCTTTGTGTTAATTTCACACCAATAGAAATAAATTTTTAGTAAGCAACTGGTAAAAGCACAGAAAACAAGAAGAAAAAGAAAAGAAAAAGGATTGGCTCAAATAATGCCTGCAAAACTGAAGCATTATATTCCATACTTTGCAGATACGAATTCAGATATTTTCTTTGCAATAGAAGATGGATATTTTTTTTTTTCCCCTCAAGTTACTTGATTATAAAACAGACCAAAAAAAAGTAATTCACTTTTTAGAAGCTACTTTTTTTTATGCAGGAATATCGAAGGAAATTATTTGTGAGAGGATTATTTTATTGTTCAAGTGGGTTAACTCAAACATGCTGGCATTCCAAGTAACTACTCGGATGAATATGGAAGAATGGACAAAGGTATTCTGTTTCTGCTCAGAACATCATTCTGAATTGTTGTTTGCTGGGTTTTTCTGGTGGAGTTTTTTCCCCACAAAGTAAACCAGAGATACCTGAAATAAAATTATTTCTAACTACTGCTTTTGAAGTATTTTTCTTAAAGAAATAACTGAAGTTTTCAGATACCTTCTAACATTTTCTTTAAAGGATATTTCAGCAAAACCTAAATAATTATGTAACATCATAATTACATTTTCTGCCAGAAAGATTTTAATCAAAAATTATTCCTTAGTGCAGAAGAGATTACATAGCTCTGGAAAACCCAGCACCCATGTACATCTGCAATGGAACTTCAATGAGTTTTCCTAATTCAAGAACTCAGAAGTGCTAGAAAAGTTTACGGTGGGATACAGATTAAGTCCTTCAGTTTTCATAATTAGAAAATTCATTATTGTGACAAAAGATGTGTCAGTGTAACACTACTTCCCTGTATTTAAAAACCAAGGCTGTCAACAAGCTTATAACTTGAGATCCTTATTTCTTCCCCACTGCACCACATACTTCACACAATCCACCAAAATGGCTTGCTAATTTTCTCTAACATATAGGCCTATATAAAACTAGTAAAAGCAATGCTCTAATTTGTGTTTTGGCACTACCAAACTTTTTCATTCAAAATAGCAGTAACAACAACAACAAATTTTATTACCATGAATATTTTCTTTTCCAGATTTCCTAGCAGTTCAGTTCCCTCCTCCTAATCGAACTGTTAAGTTCTGTTCCTTTGTCTCCCCCAATTTATCTTCTCTCCTGTAGTTCTGACATGAACTTAGGATTTGGTAACAGGTTACACAAATTAGCATTTGGCTTTCCTTTTGCAACTAAGCTATAGATATGACGTTGAATGAGGCTACTCAGGTCATTTCTGAAACAGAAAAAAGAAGAAATACAACGCTTATGGCAGGCAGGCAGTAAAGTTGCAGCCCCCACCTGACTGTGCAAACCTTTTAACACCTTCACACACTGTAGCCCTTCAGAGATCAGCTTTTATGGATGTGCCTGAATGCAGCTGGGCAACAAATAAAAAGAAAATGCATTTGGACAGATAAGATCACAAGCAACCATTGAGTGAGAGTCTGTGTCCTAAAAGAGGGAAAGAAAGCAGTAAACAAAGACCCTAAATTCTGAAAAAAGAGACAATACTATATTCTGCCTTTCCTTTTAGTTTTTATGACTCCATGTGCCAAGTCCTACTTCAGATTCTTAACATATACACCTAGGAGACATAACACAATGAAAGAATAATAACTTGGAAAAAATAATTTTACTGATACAAAAAACCTTCCTGAATTGAGCATGTTTTCCCTCCAAGCCACCAACTCCCTAAAATTGCTATTCATTATCAACCTCTTCTGTAAAAACAAGGCTCTCTTCCTGTAGTGGAAGATGTTTGTCATTGATTCCTGGTCTGAAAGTACTGCCAAGAACACATTATTCCACCTATCTCGTAGGACAGGCGAGGTCTCATACCTGGAGCTATCCCCAGGGACTCCACCAGCCCACTACCACTAAAAGCACATTCAGTGTGGCTGTTGATCAGAGGTGGGGAGATGGTGGCCACAAAAATTAAAAAAAAAAAAAGAAACAACCCGTTATACTGACTGTTCTTTATTCTATTTGCAGAATACAAAATTCACCTCTTCCTCATTTCAAGCATGTTCACTTTCTAATTTTGTAGTGTTTAACTTGCATAATTAATTAGTTCCAACTATGACAAAGAACTACACAAAACACTTCAAAAAAATGGGTAACAAGAGAAAAGCCGGGTACAGTTTTGAAGACTTCAAAGCAAAAATGTTTTCTTACAGATGCAGAGCAGAGATAGCTTGGGGCAAAAGTATCTTTACTTGTTCAACAGAAACTTATCCCAAACATTAAGAAAAATGCTGACTTGCAAAATAATTTAAAAAAATAGTCTAAAAGGTAATTATGGCCAATAAGAGAAGCATTAATACTAACATGTGGAGCTTTCAAGGGAAAACTCCTTCAAGGTAAGTCTGTTACTAAAACTCAGTGACCTGAAGGAACACATATGACAACAGCCAGCTTACTTTCCTGTGATCAGCAGTAAAGTTACTTGTTTTAAGAATGATTACCATCACTTTGTATTTTATATAGGGCACACGTAACAATACTACAAGGTTATAAATGCCTTTTCATCACTGAAACCTCAAGAAATGCAGCTAATGGCAACACAACTGATGGCACAGAACAGCCTATCATTATTTTATAGTACTTTAAAGCCAGTAAGAAATGCATGTAAATGGGATCAGATGTCTTAGAAACTTGCAGTATGCTGAAATTTTGCAGTGTCCTTCTACGAATATTCTACCTAAACATAAGGCAGTAGAGGAAAAAAAAAAAACAACACACAAAAATCTTTCGCAGTTCCACCTGAGTATTTTCTGAACAAAGGAGTAACAGCCCGCATATAACACTAACCAGTTCTCTCAACATGAATAAAATGTAAATGATTTACTCACCTTTTTGTACAGCTATGAATAAAAATACATCATTAGTGTTAATGAAGCATCTTAAAAGAGATCACATGATACTGTGAAGCTCAGAGCTATTTAGTGAGTATTTAGCAGATGGCTCATCTCTTAACAGATACTAAAAAAAACCAAAGACCTTGTTATGTCTGCTAGGTACTGACTTAAGTCTGAAATACAAATACTGTTACATCTTAGTTAAAAAAAAAAAAACACCCAGTATTTCTTAGAACTTGGTATTATTGCACCTTGCAAAGACCTAAAAATTGACAGGAAATAAAATTCTTCAGACACAGCAATAAAAACCACAGCAATAAAAACTGTAATACCACATTGACATGCTTAATAGGGCAAAATTACCACAAGTGTCTCTGAGCAAATTCAGTCTGGAAATTAAACAAAGTCCAAGCCAGAGAGAGAATGAGGGTATAGAAATCTCTGCTATCAAGAGTAGTTGCCAACAAAACCTGAAATAAACAAGTAAATAGCTAAGTGCCATTCGGCAGCTGTATTTCTCACAATATGAAACTAGTTGGTTGTTCATTTCTGTTATGTACACATTGGTTTACTGTATGTCACTTAGATTATTTTATTATTACTGTTGTCAAACTCAAAATTGTTCAAAAAATCTCTGGTTTTTCTTCCAGTGACATAGGACAGTACATTAAAGTAAATCCAATTACAGTACCTTGAAGCAAGTGTGAATTTTTTACCAAGTTATTTAATAATTGATCTCAAATATCCCAGCAGGGGAAAAGTAATTCTTATTTCTTGACATTTCTTTCCACTTTTCTGAAACTTCAGCATCATGATTTTGTGTCAAACAAAAGTTCTAAACCCTTAATGAAAGCCTACAGGCAAATTCTTGCACCCAGCATAACTTCAGTCCATTGCATATTAATCATAATAACTGCATTTCTGTGTATTTCTACAAAAGCTCACAGAAGACAATCCTGCCTTTTCCACATCATGGCAAAACCAAGCCTGAGACAATGAGATGATCTAACCCCGTTCCTCCCCCACTCCCTTTTTCAAGTTTTTTCAATAAGAACAAGTTTTCAAGTTTTCAATATGAACATGAGCTACTGATCTGAATAATTCATTCAAGTCTCTAAGGAGGCCAATGCTTCCATTGAACAGAAGAGTGACACTCTGCCATGAGCATGGAAGGGGTCTCTGCCCACAGCAGCGGGGTTGGAACTAAATGATCGATAAGGTCCTGTCCAACCCAAACCATCCAATGATTCTATGATATTTCATTTCTATAAGGAAAACATTTTCATAACATGAACTGTCCTAGAGATTTTTCCTGTACAACGAGATACAAAGCCCTTGAACAACTTCAGCAAGTTCCTAACTATGCAAAAAAAAAAAAAAGGTTTTTCTTAAATTAAGAAAAAGTCAGTAACACTAAGTGGGAAGAACAGAAGACCAGCTTCATTTTTGGGACTCCCAGAGAGAAGGTAGCCAGTCCTAGAATGGACAGAATGTGATTTTGAAGTGACTTAAATAGTCATCTACAGAAGAAGGAAGAGGTATCAAAGCTGGGCTGCCAGGCTTTAGGAAACTATAACAGGGGTTATCTAGGCAATGATCCAATGGACAGGGTATTTGTTTATTTTAGCTCTGCTGATTCAGTTGTCAAAATGGCTCTCCAAATACAACATAAAGTTCTTAAAAATGAAGCTGTTAATTCTTTCTGTAGACTTTGCAAATGCTTTTTTTTCCACACAGGCTATTCACATCCTGCAAGAATATTACTTTACAGTTGATAAAACCTAGTTAGATGTTCTAGGAGGGACAGGAAGAGAGGAACAGCTACGCTTAACAGCAACAGCACATGCACTTGTCCCTGCATGCGCTCTGCTCTGTCATGCTCAGCATCCTGCATGCATACAGAGAGTATGCGGGGGGCATGTTTCTGTAGCACACCTTCTCCAAAACCATGCCTGACTTTGGCCCAGGCCCTCATATTTTTCCCCATACTGTCACCAAAGCTACCTTAAGCTCAAGACTTTGGAAGGAGACATACACTTCTAGCCAAGGAAAACACAGCCATTTACAACATGTTCAAAAAAGCACAATCCTAAATGAGAATTCCGAAGCAGTATTTCAATAAATCTGATTCTTTTCTTGGAAATCTGTGAGGGCCCATCTAGGATAAAATGCAGTGGTTATTTCTTGGCTTTTTCTGACTTTGAACATTGACATCCAAACCAGATGATCTTATTGCAGAAGAGAACCCAGCTATTTCTCTCCTATTGACAGGCCTCTACGTAGATTAATATTCTCTTCTTACGGAGTCTTAACATTTCTTTGTCAAGTCTGCTTCCTCACCTGGCTCCTGATAAGATCCCACTGCCTCAAACTCTTCCCTTTGGCAGATGTACCTGATTAAAATGGTACAGTTTAGTTCAAAACTTCAAACATTAAGCCCCCTACATGAAGATTTAACAGCTGACCCTTAGCCCTCAGTGGTGAGGATATTGGGAGATGCATCCATGATACTGATACTTGCATAAATAGCTTCACATTATCAGCTCAAACGTTTAAATTGCACTGACACATCCAACAAAACATAGGATAAGCCTAAAAAGCCCTCAAGGTTACATTAGGTTTATTAGATCTACAGAAGATACAAATACAGCAACTTGGGGTGTCATACCCTCGAAGAACACAACTTCTGAGCAAAGTGAAATAAAGTTGAGGGACAAATGGTGAGATATCTGGTCCCCACTTTTTTTTTATTACTGATCCATAGAAGAAAAAAATTCTGCCAATGTTACACTGGGTCAGTCATCTAAGAGCTGAGAATACTGTTACTCTTTCTCAATTATACCAACAACATGCCACAGGATATAAAACATCCTCTCACTGTTCACATTTGTTACATTTTTCCCTCTGATAACCAATCTGGCAAAATTTTCTTATTTCTTTACATGGCACTGCAGCAGGAGTTTGAGTCACAGTATCATGCATTAGCTCATTCCTCAGCAGAAACTCTACTCTCTCTTCTTGGTTCTGCATATAGAGTGCAGTGGTAATTTTTTACTAAATAATTTGAATTAAAACCAAGTAGGTTCATTCTAAATTCCCTCATGTTAACTGTGAACAGTGGCTTTACACAGACTGTACATCTTTGCTGAAATAATCAAAGTGAAAACCCCATTCGAGCAGCAGTAAAAAACATTCTGCACTCAGAAGCATAAAAGCCACTTACACTTCACTTCAATCCTACTCCTAACACCCGAGTTCAGCTGTGTTCATTTCTTCTAGCTCTTACATCTAGTACTTCAGTGTATGTTGTTGCTATCAACACATACACATAGCAAACGAGGAACTATAACAAAAAACCTCTGTCTGCAACAGTTCCGTATGTAAAGCAACCTATACAATGTGCATACTGCTAAGAAGCTGGTATGTATATTACAGGCATTCAGGTCTTCTTCTAAGAGGCTGACTTGTCTCAAAACTGGATGACAGTTTACCTCAAAATTTACAGTGTAGCATATTCCAGGTATAAACAAACTATACTGCGTATACACAGCTTGTTCAAACCTTTTATACCAAAATCATTCTTAAAAAATACACAACAGCATTTCACATCCTCTCTTCCACCATTTCCTCTCAGATCAATCCCTCATGTTTATCCCTTTTAAGCACTGTACTAGAGAAGCAGATCTTGAAAAAAAAATTTTGCTCTTTACGTAAGGCATATCACAATTAATCTAATGTTTTTATTCATTGAAAAAGGGCTACAATTCCAGGGAAAGCAAACCAGAGTTGCAAAATAATGCAACAGCTGGTCTAACCACAAGGCACTAAAGGCACCCCATCACATTCTGAAAATAGAAGCACTTGAATATAATTACTGCACATATTCTCCAGGGGAACGTAGTTAATGTGCTATTAGCTACAACCCATTGAGTCAGATTGGAAATTCTGAATGCTAGTATAAACCTATGACTGTCAGTGAATCTAACCTATCTCAATTTTACATTGTAAGTGATCCTTAAACAAGGAAACCAAGGAAGGGATTTTTTTTTTTTTTTTTTCCCCATTTAATAAAATATTTTCCTATCTATTTTGAGCATCTAGAAAAATGAAGCATTTAAGAAAAACCAAGCAACCAACCATCAATCTGATTAGAACATGATAGTCTTTATACTTTATCAAAGCGATCTTTAAAATTCCATTTGTAAATCTTACTTTGTAACCTCAAAATAAACCAGCCTGCTAGACTGAACATATCCTAACTCCAAAGGCAGCCAGTGCAGAATCTTCCTCATTCTTTCTGTATCTTCTAGCCTTACAGTAAGGAAATGTTGGGCATCAGGTAGATGTGATTCACACACACACATTTGAGTGCAAAGAAGGAGGAAAAGATAGATGCACAACAAGACGACAAAAACAGAGTTGTGTGTAAAGAAGAATCTGCATCACTCACTCGCCCTTCTGCTGCAAGAACTGTTTCGCAAAAATATCTGGATCGAGACCAAAGCAGAGCTGGTCAAAATTTCCTTTTCTTCAGTAGGTATTCCTTTCCTCTAAATCAGTATTTTCTAGCAGGATAATACTGAAAGAGAATAAAAAGCAGCAAATGAAAACAATTGGCCTGAGTGAAATCTTTGCTAATAGTGTTTTTCATACAGGTTACAATGGCATATTGTAAAGGCAGAAGTTTCTCAATTTTCTGTAGAGACTCAGAACAGTCTCTTATGGCAAACACAACTTGAAGCAATGTGACAACAAACTAGGAGAAGGCACAGCTTCCTCTCCAAAGGAGTTTCAGCAGATCTGATACTCAGTGGTACTCACATCTCATCTTCTCAATTACTCTGTCACAGACAAGCTCACTTGGCAAGAAACCCAAAGGTAAAACCAGTAAAAGAGAAAACCAACAAACAATTAAAAACTAAATAAAAACAAATAAAACCCCCACATCAATAAAACCCAAAATCACCACACACAACTTCTTTGCTGAAGTTTGTACCAAAATGGCTCCATATCAGCAAATGACTTTATATAGCTCCTTAATACCTACTATAACAAAGATTAAAATACACTCAAATCCTTGAGAAGTGACATATAAAAGCATAAGTAACATTGCATTTTACAGCAAAGAGCTGTCCTTGATAAGATGGGGATCTCTCGTCTCTACATTTTACTACAGACTTGCATCACACACACTCATGTTCTGTTATAAAAAGCTTTCTATCTCAGTGGGATGCTGAATTTCTCAGGAAGTTTAGAATTTGCTGCTTCAGTGTTTAGAAATAAAGTTCCCTGGGTCAGCTCCCCATGTCCTCAAATATTAGACCATTGTTTCCCCATCAATTCATAACTGATGTTTTACAGAATCAAAAAATCCTCAACCATACCATGCAACTTCAAAAGCCAAGGGCAAGACAGGCATTGCAACAGATAAGTACACTCCCCATCTAGCAGTATTAATTCAAATGTTAAAAGTTATCACTTCTGCCCAAAAGAGAAAAGATTTTCAACTATGGGGTGGTGAAGGAGAGTACTCAGAGAAGGTATAAAAGCACAGTTCACATCAATTCAGTAAAGGGAGCCTTGTAACAGCACAGCATCCTCAGGATCTTCAGAACAGTGTTTACATAGCCTGGCACTTAAGAGGTGTCTGGTTAGCATAACAAATCCCAAGAGGAGCATTCAGAGATATTAGATGCTAGACACCATATATATATATATACACACACACACAAGACAAAAAGAGTATTATCTACCACAAAAAAACCCAACTTCTCACTATTCTGAAACATACGAAAACAAAATTCTGCTGAATCCGAGTGTGTTTTAAGTCTACAGAGATTCAACAGCACATCCTCATACATTTTCAAGAGCTGGGGTTGGTTATGCAAGTGACCTCATATGGAGAGAGCAACATAAGGACATTCCCTCTAAGACTAACCATGGAGACCAAATATGTCTGAAATGAGAGAAAAAGACTTAATTATGCTAAATAGATTTGATCCATTTTTAATTATTCTAAATGTGAGCTAGTAGAATATAGAAACCAGGTGCACCTCTTACAATGAAAGCTGTAATATATTCAAGATATACAAAAAGCTTAAAACAGTCAAAACAAAAAATAAACCTATTAATCCCAGTGGGTATGTTCTTCTAACAGTTAATATTTAGCAAGTTCTTGTCACCATGCCAAATGTTAAGTGGACTCAAGAAAATGTGAATTTTTTAAAGAGAAAAAAACCCTACAACTGTTTCACTTAGGTTTTATCTGTTGATTGAGTTGCAAAAAGGAGAAATGCTACATCAATGTTATGCATACATACATCTGAAGCTATTTATTTATTTGAATACCAGAACTTCACAATACCAGAAAATCTGAAAGGTTGTGTTTAATGACTTCTTTGAAGCTCACGGGGGCCAAGTTCCATGAATTGTTAATTCCTTACATAATTTAGAATACTCTCTCCATATATTAGAAAGCAGCACTAGATGTGCAATAACTATTTCTATTGATTATAACAACATCTACTTGACCATTTTTTTAATTTATTTCACTATGTATATTCTAAGTACTTCTGGTTACTATAGAGATTCCATGAGCACTCTATACACATCCTTTCCTTCAAAGGACCCAATCAGTATCCCGTTGTCATAGCAGCGAGCTGCTTTTTGAAGCCCAGACCAGCGAGGTGGCTGTTGCGGAGTTCAGCTAGGTAAATTACCTCATCCATCCATCCATCCATCTGCTTCTGTAATGGGGCACAAGGGAAAGGGCTGCACAGTTTGTTCCACTCATCTCCTGCATCTCACTCTGATGCTTTACATGTGTACAGACTAGAGCTTCAAAATAATAATCAAGTGTTAAAGCAGGATCTAAGCTATCTTCCTTCACTTTTAGTTCTTAGCACTCCCAACCAATACAAAAAAAAAAAAAGAGTAGAGCCCTCCTTGTTATTCAAAACCATACATTTTTGTGCAAGAACAAATATATATTTTTCAAGAAAACAATTAACTTGTTAAACAAGACCATACAGCAATAGCTAGTATCCTGCTATTGCTGCTCTAACTCCAAACTCATTCAGTCTGTCTTAGGCATTCTGAAAGGCCAGCAGAACACGTCAGCTTTGCCACATACCTTAAATAACCTTTACAGCGTGTCTTAAATCACTACATTTGACCAAAGCATTACAAATGCAAAGCCATTCAATATTTGCAGAAGACTGAGCTATCACGCCTACATTCAACACTGTGTTTTGGCAGAAGTTCTCTTCCAACAAAAAGGAATCCGATTCTGCAATGACGGCCTCGCTGTAACCAGCAAACCTAAACACTGAAATAGATAGTGCTTGCTATGAATGGCTTCAGCAATAATTTTACTGGAAATGCTTCAACTAATGCCCTTGCTCACTAATCAACACTTGTCACTAATGTCAAGCACGTACAGCAGACAAATTTCTTCTTCACATTGTAAGGCACATAGGTGATTCTGATCATCTCCATTGATAGTTTCTGAAGTCAGTAAGATCCAAAACCGATAACTGAGTTTTGAAATGAAAACCTTATGCCTCTGCAGACTGCAACAAGAGCTTATCAACAAGAGCCACCACAGTTCTCACAGCAGAGGCAATAAAAGCAAGAAGTGTGACGCACTTGCACAGTCTCAGTGCTGTGCACCTTCTCTCTTTAATGTGCCTTGGGTTGGAAATACCAAGTCTAAGTGTCTCAAATATTAAAGTCCATTTTCAAAACTTGAATTTTCTGATGTGTTGTCATGTTATTTTCTGATGGTATGAATGATAGTTGTGAACAGATGTAGCTCAGCACAATGTTACAATATAAGCTAATATCTTCAGAAGTTCCGCATGTATTTTTTTGCCAAATTACAGCCGAGCAGACAAACATTCTCTTGGTAGCCTTTTTAGACAGCTGTTCGCTCCACACCTTTCTTCTCCCAACACATTAACTGTGAGTCACAAAGCTAAACGCTTGAGAAAGCAAAAGAGCGAGTGTGTGTTGAAACACACCACATGAATAATTCAGTCTCTGCTCTCACTTGTTCTTGCTGCCCACATTAATAGTCCTTGTTCTTCTCTCCTGATTATAAGCATTTACCCAATCCATCAGAAAGTTTTTCCCAAGCATCCATTAGCTTGCCACCTTGTTCTGCAGCAATTACAAAATGTTGCCACTGGTGCAATGTAATTACTAAGTAAAATTAATTATTCAATAGTCAATAAAGATATTTTTTTAAATGGTGTATGTTTCAAACATTTTTATGATTTCTTCCACAGTTTCTCCACTGATCTTCTCTGTGTGGATTAAAAATGGAGTAAGGTTTGTTTTTTTTAAAAGAACTGGAATAAATAAAACACCGAATGAGTTTAAACAATCTTCATGCACAGCACATCATAAAATAATTGATATCAAGTAAACGAGGAAAAATAGAGAAGTACAGAAGCTCATCATGGGAAATGGCTTGTTATAAGAGCACATAACAGGTTTCTTGTATCTTTGAAAAGGAAATATCCACCACGGAAGGAAACTCAGCCCACTGCATTAATGAAAGTATCTTCATGGCAATTGCAAGGTGCCTTCTTGAGTACAGGCTTCATAACTGCTCATTTCAAAGATGAAATGGCACTTACCCATACTAGTAACCCCAAGAGCCACCTCAAGCAAATAGATAATAGCAGCTTGCTGTTGACAAGCAGATTTAATTCCTTGAATTAAGAAGTGTAAAAGTCAGGTCTCATTCACACACCCTGAGAAACAAACAACCAAAACATCATAGGAAGTGCAAGTTGTACCTTCTAGTCACAGAGAAAAACTCTATTGCCAGTAAGAGGCTAAGTAGACAAAAAGAAAGAAAAGTGAAAAACTTAATGAGAATTTGCAAGTAAACCAACCAGCAGCACCAGAGCATCTTCAACTACTTAGAATAAATTCATCCTGATGGAGTAATCACCTGGAAGAACAAGAAAAAAAAACCCTAAATGGAAATCATCTTCCTCTTTCTTTGCACAAGGACAGGAAAGAAAAGGGGGACAGATTTTTACTAGTTAAGAAAAGACTATCAGGGGCAAGAGGACCAACATTCAAGCCTCCACACCCCGTGAGGTCTCACTGTGGAACAGGCTTTCAAGAAAACATTTGCCTCCTTGTATTTTTCAGTTTGCTTCCTGCTGACTCAGGTTACCAGCTTTCCCTCTGTGTAACAGATTTTAAGAAGTTTATTTGTATTAAGAAATACTCATCCTATACGAGAGATCAAATTCCTATAAACTCATTATACGCTCTTCATTGAGGTAATCCATCCCAAAAAACCTTCTAACCCATGTATTTCCAACCCTGTTTTGAATTAAGCAACAGTTGTTCGAGTCTTCCACTTCACAAGGTCAGTTGTAGCCATTAAATTTTTCCTCCATTTGCACAGAGGACCCACCTGCACATCTTATTAGCTAAAACGCTAAAATTAAGATCCCATCTGGGGAGAAAGTCCAGTTCCTAGAAACCAGCAATACATGCACATACATATACATACACCCATACACACAGGGAAGTGTAACTCAAGCAGACGGTAACCTGAATTTCAGCTAGAGAAGGGTTGGAGAGTGATTTAATTACTGTGATGATGCTTGCTCCCATTAGGGTGACCCAAAGTACACAAGGAATTTGCACTGTCAACACAGATAAGGAACTTCATCAACTCTCATCAGTTAAGATTTCACCTTTGACATAGATTTCCTTCTACCCTGTTATCATTACCAAACATTTTGTTCTACAGGGGGTCTAAACCATTCATGCAGATTTAATTTATGGCAATTTAAACTGTGTCAGAAAGTTAATAACTTAGGAATAATGCATGTGTCTCATTCTGAGTTTAATCAGTGCCCATTAATGTGCCTGTTATTTTTCGTCTTTGTTATTCATGAATTTTAATCCAAAAATACATTTACATTGAGTGGAAACAAACCTATCCAGCTCATACCTCAAAATAGATACCTGACTTGCCCACACACTTTCCTCACTTGTATAAGTGAGGAAATTCCACTTTTCATTTTTCAAAGTACAAATCAATACTTCCACCAAAATAAGAACACAGTACAAGGAGATCTAAGGTCTTTTATGTACCTCAATAGTGTCTTAAGAATCTCGTTGTCCTCATCTACCACTAGAAATCAAGAATAGCTACCATGGCATGAAAGAGGTGCAAGTGAAAAAAGGGTTCAGGCCACAATACTTAAATTCTTTTGTTTGAACAAGGAATGCTTCAATAAAAGAAAAGTTTTGACTCCTTAGCTGTTGAATAAAGTCCCATGAACACATTTGAAAATACCATGTGCAGTACCAGCAGAGGAAACATTCATTTATTGTGTACAAAGAGGTGGCAGGAAAAAAACCTACCTTCCAGAAAATACGAGGTGTCAGTAAAAAACTTTTCAAGCAAGACAGCAGTAAGTTGAAGCCATGACACGATGGTGATGTTGAAGATTAGTTTAATAATTCAAGCTCCACAGAATCAAAAAACCTTCTGGCTTCAAGGCTACTGACCTCTCTGATGTTTTCAGTTTGTAAATTTAGAAGCATTGCACCTAAGTATTCAGATGTTTAATTTACTGTGCTCAGCGTGGATTTGGCCCACTTTAGATTGACATATCTCTAGTACATCAATACATCTCATCTGACCATATAGCCATCTGTCACTCATACCAGACAACATCCAAAACAAGCGCAGCCATTATATTGAGGAGCTTCTAGGCTGTTACACACTGCAAATGTCTTTGACTTCCCAGGGACACACTGAACAGGTTTTTAAAGTTTATGACTAAGGAGTGATCAAAGATTTTTCCATTTCAATTCAGCTGTATATCTGTAATCTAGATTTAAAAAATACTAAAGATCTCTGCCTAGAAGCTGAGATTGCCCAGTAGTTGTGCTAGCCATTTACAAATGATAATAAAAGGAACAAAACGATCCAAAATGAAATACTAAAATGCTGTTTTTATTGAAGTGATTACGTTTTTTCTCAATAAATTATAGATGTTCACACCTAGATCTAATGACTACAAATATTTGCAAATGTACTTTGATCCCATTTGCCAAAACCCCCACTTACTCAAACATAATTATTTCAGCAAACTCAGGTTTCCAAGTAAAGAGCACTGCAAAAATAAAGGTAGGTATTAACATTAATAATTGCTATGAAAGGAGGAGGAAATCTCACTAAAGGCATTTTAACAGTGGGAAGTGAAACTGAGCATTTCAGTGCACAGTTGTATTTTCATAAAGTTCCTTGCGACCCACGGTGCCAGAAGCAGTGGATTAACCTAGTTTCTGTGGGCACAGGACTAGAATCTATTGCTGAGTGCAGCTGTCAGAGCCACCTGCATATCTTTGGCTCCAGTCAAGTCGCAGAAGTAAGCCAAAGGGTGATTTCAGGATGCTGCAGTGTCCATTTTAATTTACGCTTGTAAAAATAACAAAACAAAAGCCCACTATAAACTAGGGAGGTTGGAAGCTGCTAACCATGTCTGCCTTGAAGCTTTGATTATACAAAGCTGGTATAATTTGTGCTTGTCATGTTTTTCCAGCATGTACAATCATGTCACTTGGACTTTTGTTTTCAGTTGCGTGCCTAAAATGGCCTTACCCACCTTATTTTGAGCCTGTTCGGATTAGCCAGGGAGCAAGATTAAAGGGCAAGCAAAGCCCATTGCATGGAAGAAATTACAGTCTCTCAGATAAAGGAAAAAATAAGACTGACTTCCAGCTACCTCCAAGCTTAGTTCAAACTGCAAACTGGCACTGTAAAGTGCAGATACTTATCCAGACATCCTCCAATTTAAATCCAGAATTGTAATTAGGCTGATTTTTTTTTTTTTTTTAAAGTTTATCTATTCCAACTCACCATTCTTTACCTCCCTGTTCACCAAATCAGAGAGAAAACTCACTGGGTTTGGCTGCGGACTCTACAGACACTATCCACACAACACAAGAAACAAAATTTTGTTACATGTTTTGCTTACAGCACTTGTGCATGTAAAGATAAGTCCATTTAAAAGACCCTGAAGACTATTCTGCCTTCACTGGCTTGCCCACTAACAAAGCAATATGGTAGCCACCAGGCTGACTTCCACAAGAAGTTCCTCAGCACATCTGACCTGTTTCTGGGAACACACCTCTGAGCATTCTAGACACACACAGAAAATTCATTGTTCCATTTTCTGAATTGAGAGCTCATGAAACCTGAGCAAAGCAAAACTTGGCAGGCTCGCAAACATAGGCTGAATAATAATTTAACATAACATTCTGATAAGAACTCTAGTATTCAAAGCTAGTGAAACAAACAAATAAGCTATCTTCTTGTGTGCTTAAGGTTTCTCAGATAAAGTAAAAATGCTGGGAAAAAGTAACAAGTTTATTAGTATATGCAAGTATTAGAACAGGTCAGGAGATAACACTTGAATTTGTTATTTTTTAAAAACTCTCATCACTGAAAAACTTAAGACTGTTTTAATGGCTACCTCTGGCCTTTCTAAAATCATGCTGAACTCTCCACCTGTTTCTTGCACTGTGAAGTTGCATGTACACAAGGGCACAGCTCAAGGTACTTACACTAACTCCAGATGATGTTCTATCTGTAATATGCTAGTTATAGGATGACGGCACCCCGCTTGGCTAAGATCAACTCTGCTGAAAAGTAAGCTTTTGCTCTGTGCAGCATTGCACAGTGTGCTATATACTTGAATACAGGTTTATGATCAGGCATGTGTTGCCAGACACTGCCAGTTTTAGGCAACAGCTGTGAGAGAGCTATAATGCCTATCATGCCTCTGAAATAGCTACAGAAGAATCAGCAGAACAGATTATATGGATGCTCCTCAGTACATATCCAAGTCAGTTATCTTTTTTAAAATTATGTGGTCACTTCCCACTAGGAAAATGAAGACTTTTTGCTCAGACCAAAAGCATTCACACGATCCATTCTGCCTGCTCTTGTTGATGAGCAAGCTTTCAACAGACAATGGCACTGAAGTCCCACACACCTATTTCTGTAATGACAGTCTGATTTTAATATTACATACCCTTATAGCTCATCAACCCAAGATCATCTTCCGTATCTTCATAAGGCAATCACAGAAGTGAAAGGGAACATACAGACAGCCGATCCCAGCTGTGGATCAAGACACACTGGGTAAACATCACTGCTGTCCCTCCAATGAGCTGGGCCAGGCCGAGGGGGCAGAGGCAAGCTGGCCAGGTCGAGCCAGTGTCACACAGGGCACTCAGGCGAGGCACCGTTCAGTAGCACACTACTGGTGTACACACAGGAGCAGGCACTCTTCCAACAGCTTGAGGACTTGGAGACTTCACACCTAGAAATTTTAAGTATTGCCCCTGTTCACATTATCTCTGCGCAAAACAGAATAGGAACAGAGATTCAGGGGTAAAGAATCCCCTAACTGGATACCACTCCAAACCAAAATCCCAAACAAATAACTTGGATATGGTTCTACTCAAATCCAGAAAGGTACCATGCTGCAGTCTTCTACTCTTGCCATGAATAAAGCTCAACACTTAAGTCTTTAAAGTTAGATCCGAAATAAGCTATTGAGCTTTTGCTTTTTTTGCTGTTAAACATTTGTAGCTTTTTAAAGCAATAGTCTTATGTGTGAGAAAGTTTAAGGCATAGCTTCTACTCAAGAGTCATACACCTTGTCCAACAAGACAGTAATTCACTATTTTAAAAGCAGGTTCATCTTGCTTCTGTGACATTTATTTCCATGTACTCTAACTACATGAAGTTGTTCATCTGATACACGTTATTTTTACAGATAAATTTGTAGTGTAAATACAGTTTATAACCTGAAGTGTTAGTTTTATTTGTAACATGAATGCAAAATGCTGAGACTTCTTGTGCTGTTTTTTTTTATGAGCACCATTGGCTTGGCTTTTTTTTTTTTTTTTTTTTTAATTTGTACAATTGAAAAATAAAACCAAAACCAACCCACAACATTTAATTGGTGTTTTGCTTACTTGTAAAATGATCGTTAATTTAAGCACAGAAAAATATTATGTTATTAAAATTACAGAGTGCTGCCTTGGGTGAATAACTCAACTATTAGCCAGGGATCAATGCAAATTAATCCTCTCAGCACCATGAAAACGCTGCTTCTGCTCCTTATGTTGCATCAGAGCAGGAAAAGGTCTGATAAAGAATGGATGAATAGGCAGAACAAATAATATGTCATACAACTTCCTTTTAGCAGCAGAGAGTAATTAATTTAGATAAATTATATCAAGTGTCCTGCATTCTATATGAGAATTTCATTAAAGTAATGACACTTTGATTAAGTTCCCCCTCTAACATGGATTATCTGCAGGAGGAAATTAGCACTTCCATACTCCTTTTCAACATCCTCTAACAATTCTGGCTACCATCAGCTCATACTCATTAGCCAAAAAAACCTCTGCTCTCACTCCAAGACCTATCATTCCCATATACATAGTATCACATAGCAGGGCACTCCCCTGACACCTCTCTAAGATCCTACCTAAAGAACCTAGAATTTAAGAGCCTTATGATGCCCACAGTCACACAAGCTCCTGTTCATAACAGTCAGTTTGAATATCACCGTTTTCCTACTTGGAATGCTTACACAGAATTAAACTATCAATATCTAAACCCTATTTCTGGAACTATAGCTGTAGAGTAGATGGATCAAGAATAACAGAAGCACATTTATGACTATTTCTCCAGTTGATTTCTGTGGTGAATGGTTCTCTTGGTATGCAAACAGAAGCCCTGAGGTCTACCAATCTCAGATCTCTGCTTGCTGTGAAGGTATTTTTACAGCCAGGTTACAAATAGATAAAGATTGATGAAACTGAGTGAAAAACACTTCAGCTAATTTACTGCAAAGGTCCTCAAAAATGAGCCATTCAGTATATGCCACCCAAAGCCATAAAGTCAGGTCATCAGATTACCATCTCAAATCCCAGACCGATATAGCAGCCCACATTATCTGCAGCAAAAAGCTTACCTGAAAGGTGAAATCATACATTTTCACGTGTGACACCTAACTTGGAGAGCTATGAGAGTCCCAAATTAAGTGTACTGTCTGGGGAATAAGGGAAGTAGATAAAGAGGACTGTTTCCAAGAGTGATACTTAATATTCAAGCTATTTTTTCAGAGGTCTACCTGACCTGAAGAGGCTGTGAATGCTGCCTCCCTGCAAGTGGTCAAGGGCAGGTCTGATGAGGCTTCGAGCAACCTGGTGAAGTGATGGGGGAGTTGGGACTAGATGATTTTCAAGGTCAGAAGCAACACAAACCATTCTATGATTCTGTACTAGTTTGTTTTTCCCAGAGTATCACAGCATATAAACACTGAAATTTTACAGCAGCATTTTCGATCTCGATTCATTGCCACCAAGCAAGAGAAGCCTTTGATATTGTCCTTGCCTCCTGAAAGCAAAATTTGCCTGATTAAGGTAAATTTACCCAATAAAGGCTGTAAGAAGTGGAGAAATACCACCTTCCCTCAACCCTGTCTCCGAACAGGATTTCACATAATTTAATTGTCTTTATTATTCAGAGTTCTTAATTAGTTCAGTAGCCCTTAACCTGATAACTTGATACATAAACTACCACAGCATCCTTCTTACTAAGAGCATAAGGGCATGCCATGTCTTCAAAAGTCCATCTTCCCTATTTATAGATCGAGTACAGTTCATCTCTGCAGGTTATCCTGGAATGTATCCAGAGGTCAGCTGTCAGGTAAAAGCTTCCTTGGAGTACTCTGCTAAATTGCCAAGAAAAAAAGAAAAACAAAACACAACAGTTTCTTATGCATATGTTTTATAGTACAACTTGTCTCTGAGGGATTATCAGCAATGTTGTCAGTGATAAATTTTTCAAGAAATTTAAATAATTTAAACTATTGCTTTATCTGTCATCACATTCTAACAACAGAAGTTTTGGAAGAAGTTGCTACTAAATATTGAGGATTGAGTCACATATCAGTTAAGACACTTGCTGTCTTCTTTAGAGATTGCCAGTGTTGACCAGACTGGTCCTACACTGATCGAAAAATAAGAGTTGCCACTATTCTAGTTTTATGCATAAACAACTGAGGGCCTGAAATCATTGTACTTAGCCTCTATTAAGTATTAAATGCAAGAACTTAACTTGGGTGTGTCAAGTTCTTTGAGCCATTTGTATCCTTCTTCAACAAAAAAATTGTCATAAGGTTTTCAAGAACAGAGTAACTTCATTTATTTTAGTTCTGTGTCCACCTAGCAAAGTAGACTATGCTACATCATCTAACTGTTCCCACTGACACCCCTCACACTCTGCGTTGCTCTGAACCGCTCCTCAGAGGAGCGACACCTTCACCCTGGGAGGCCCCAGGTACATCCAATTGTTCAAGTGGGCCTGGGACTATGAATAGCTTGAGCCCAGAGGGTGCTGAAGGGACAGACTGGTGGAGTAAAAGGATAGGGCAGGAGCCTGTCCTGCTCCCCCAGCTCAGGTGGCACGTTTCCCGCATAACCTGGAAGGGCACCAGCATCTGCATTTTAAAACCTACAGAAGTCGAGCGCAACCACTAACTGCAGTTGTCTGGTACTGGCTGGTCACAGCAGATCTCTCAGATGTACATACACAAATTGATTCCATCTAACAGGTCTTTTGACATTTACATATCAGTGCTAGAGACTGAAGCTCCCTAACCCAACAAGCTTTTGTCAAACCTACTGCTGCTATGCACTGTGCCGTAAGTGCAGCAGTACTAACAACACAGATGCTGAAGCACAATAATTTTTCGACCTTGCTCTTGCTGTACCCACGTCCCACTCCCTGAGAAATGGAAATACAAGGTAGGTGACTGTGCCCTAGGTCTCCTCCAGGATCCAACACTGGGGTTTTAAACAGTAAAACGAAAGCATGTTGCACTATTGGAAACCTTATTTTAAGTCTATATTACTATCAATTTGAATTTATACACAAACAATAGACTTCAAGGCTGAAAAAAGTAATTAAAAATCAATTAACATTTCTTGACCACCTACAAATACATAAATACAAAGAAGAAAACCACTTGTGGACTATTCATCTTCCCATCATCAACATATTCTTCAAAACAATTATAAACTGCATTATAGGACAATCACCCTTTCTCTCAAATTCAGGTAGATCCTTCATCAAGTACAAGTCTGTAACCTTTTGGAAGGTGAGACCAAATTAATAACACATCCAATTCAGAAAGAGAAGGTGTTTAAAAAGCCAGGCACATGTAGCTCCAGTAGGTCATTCCAGACAGAAACTGTCCTCTCTTAGTTGCCACAGAATTAAATACAAACTCCAAGTTTATTCTCTCTGTGACACTAGTTAGCAAATAACTTTTCATTGCCCGTTTTTAGACAAGTGGGAAATTGCACATATTCAAGGTTCCTGTTACTCAGGCCCAACCCTGACAGAGCCCTAGTGATTTAACCAAGAAGCTTGAAACATGGAATCTCTCAGAACCATGTTTTGCTTCACAACTTAACATTAGAATTTCTTTTTCTTACACTAAATATTTCTTGAGTCTGTCTGCAGAGCTGTGACAAAACTCTTTAACCAGAGCCTGCAGCATCTCTGCCTTTCTTCTACCAACAACCTCCAGGGAAGACACCAGCTATTTGCACAACCATGTCAAATATCATAGTGTGTTTGTGACTTGGTCAGAGGACTCCTGGGCATTTAATTGCTACCTATTGTGAAATCATTTTGACAATCTATGAAGATTGTAACTTACAAAGAAACACTATTAAGGAAAACACCACATGTTATTTCCTATATATTAGCAAGACAAAGAAAATCCTAATTAGGGGGGGAAAATAGAATAAAACTTCAGCTCTTATCAAACTACAAAATTAACAGACCTAAGTTAACTAAAAGAGTCTAATCTTCACCTACATGGTTTTGGACATAAATCAGATGTCAATAATTTCACTTTGCCTGTCTTTTGCCAATGCTTCCCAAAAGATGCAAGATTTTACATATTATTTCCCCCCAAAATATACCTCTTCGGTCAGCTGTTTCATGACTTATTTGTTGGCTGTGTGCAATAGGTATATTTAAGAAAGACCACGCAAGCAAGACAACACTCTAGTCCTCTAAGAAAGGAGAGGTTCGGTATGCTGCTTTCTTTCTTGCAACTGACAAACAGCAACAAATTGAACCTTCTGCTGTTAGAGATCCTATTTTCGACAAATTCTCTAACAAAACAGAAGCAAGGCAAGACTCTGCAAGGAGTCCCCTAATCATCCACCCCACATACATTTCTATTTATAAAAAGCCTCAGTGTGCCTTCAGCACTTTACAATAAACATGAGACATCTGACAAACAGTGCAACTCTAAAACCCTCAGCAGAGAGCTAAAAGAAAGGCATTGCCAAGGTCAAGAACTTCCAGATAGCAAAATTTCTTTAGGCAAATGCTCACAATGCACCACACCGCCCCCCCCCCCCCCACCAACCACCCCCCCCCACAACACCACACCAAAAAAAAAAAAAAACAAGAAAAAATCAGCATGCCTAGA
>JAAGNO010024179.1:27208-37415 GCA_033439905.1 Ceryle rudis
AACCTAAAAACCTACACATAGAAAAAAATTTCTAGTTAATCGATCAAACTTCCCCCCCCCCCCCCCCCCGGTTAAAAAAAAGCATTCACAATTATATAAAAATGGAAAAGAAATGCAGTTTGTTAACCTCGGCATATACTTTGGAGTGAACCTACAGCTCAAGCAGAGAAACTTGCCCACAGTCACACAGAGCACATGAGGTAGAAGTTCTTGAAGTCCTATAAATAGCCTTGCCGCAGGACTAACCTTCTTTCCTTCAGTCTCCTATTTTTTCCTCCTTTTAGTCATAGAGACACGATCAGAACTTCAACTGCAACATCAAAATATTTAAGGCAAGAAAATGGTAAAGTTTGTAGTTAAGGCTGCATTCAGATGGTTATATTTGACTTAAAATATTATTAGTGTATTTGGCCAAAATCTAGATAGGAGAAACAGAAGAACAGACTAAGAAGGCACAAACATAAACAGTTTCACTGAACCATTTTAAACAGCAGTGAATATGTAGGAGTTAAAACACAGAAGGAAGATTATAGCACCTGAGGTTTGCTTTGCCATGCAAAAGTCAGTGTGTCATGTTGCCTTCTGCAACAAAGCCTCCCACAAAGTTCCTTAGCTGGATCTAGCATTTGCACAGTCATCTAACTGGCAACATAACTTCAACCCATTTTACTCAATGCTGTAAGAACAGAGAAATGCAGAAGAAGTGAAATAGGATCATATGATTTACAGAGTTCTGCAGGAGCTGTTGGTAAAGAACAATACAGAAGAAAGGTGGATTGCAAAGGATGCTGAAAAGCTTCTAAAGGGGTATTAACTTCCAGCAAATAGCCAACCTTTTCAGAAGACCTAGGTGATAACAAAATGGGGATACACCAAATGGGACCACATGCCAAAAGCAAACAGCCTTATTAGACTGTTCTGCTAATGAGCATTAATCAGTTCCATCAAAAGGGACCAATCCAAAGATCAACTGCACATCTCAGAAGAAGCAAACAGTACTATGCAGCTGAAATTGAGGCTAAATTGAAGAAGCAACCACACAGTCCTTAAGTATTAATAGCTGAAGCATTTAGAAACTATCAAAAAAGCAAAGGCAAATTCTTTCCGAAGTTCAGGTGTAGGAGTAACAACTCTACGGATAATTCACGAAGTAAATCACCTCAGTAAATTCTTTATTGCTTACCAGCTCCAGTTGAAACAATTGCCTACATCTCAGACAACACCAACTCAGAAGAGAAAATCCAGAACATGTGGGAGGAAGTTCAGAGGAGTGTTTTTATAGACATATTTAAGTCCCATTCTTTACAGCATCGCTGAAAAATCTAGCAGCAGTTTTTAGGAAAACCACTGTTTTTCAAGTAAAGATAATGAAAAGAAAAGAAAAATAATCTCTTCTACTCTTATTTTTATGACTCCAAGTGTGCAGACACTTTGGTATTATTTTTAACAACTAAAAGATTACATAAGAGAACCACAATGGTGTTCATTAAGTGGTCATTACTGCCACTTTCCATCACTTACTAGATTACATGGCTTTTCAAAATTACAGAAATAACACAGGTTGACTAAAAGCCAGACACACCTTCCCGAGATCCACCATGCTCAAGCCTTACCACAAAGTATCAGAAAGTATTTTTTAAAACATACCACACTCATTTATACTGAAAAGAAAGCTCTGGTATCCAGTTACACGAAGTTCTAACAAGCGCAAAAATGCCAAATAACATAAACCAGGAAAAAAATAACTCCAGAGTATTTTTTCCATAGCTGTTCAAGTTTTCAAGTTGTTTCAAACTGAAGCAAGAAGACCTATTTGTACACCTTCTTCCAGCTTCCTCAGCAGTCACACTGACTACTCCCAACAGCTGTCAGCTTGGCTTTCTGACCTGTAACAAAAAGGCCAGTCTGAAACCCACTTGCTCTTTTAATCCTCAGCCACTTTATTGTGGCTGTAGAAAGACTCCTGTTCCCAATGGTGAGGGAAGTTACATTCACCTCTTCTCCGTGAGAAGAGCATACTGGTTTCTTTCACTCATAAGTTTGGATTTCTTAAAAAGAAAATAAGGCTCAGTGCAGATTCTTGTCTCACCAAGCCAGTAAGGTTTGCAGGTACTTAGCTCCGAACTTAACTCCTTCCTTTCCTGTAGTGTTGACAGTTTCATTTGCAGGTGATTGGCACGGAGCAAAAATGAAAGTTTGCATCTGCGAGCAGAAATTTACATTACAGAAAAACAATCTCTGCTTTCTAATTCACATTTCCACCCAATACTTTACCGCTGCCTTCAGAAAGAGAATTCCATTTTTGCCTGGTTTATACTGTCTATGACCTTCCATAAGATACTTATGCACAGATCTAACACAGGACTTAGAAAGCCTAACCGGGGGCAATTAGTGCTTCTGCATCATCCTCAGATGCCCAAGACTGTTACCAACTGAGCAGTTCTTACCAAGACACAGTATTGAGATGAAAGGCTAACTACAAAGTTTTCTCACAAGCTCAACCACAAAAGACACTGCACAAAAAAGGCAGTCATTACCCCTTGGATGTGTCACTAAGACACTACAGAATTCACTGTCACTGAAATACAATGACTGCAGCTGGCAGGGGTGCCCAAGACTTTTTAAGTGACTCCGTGGTCCAAGTAATCAACTAGTAAGTGTAACTCAAAAGAGCGTTTTCCTTCATCTATTAAGTTCAGGCTCCTATTTCCTAGACAGTCTCCATCACAATTAACTGTAACAGCTAACAAGTTTGAAACAGATCTTAGAACTGGAACTGGAATTTCCAGTTCATGGACATTTACCTGAAATTTGGTTATTTCATTGCCCTTAGTTTGATCTGGACCATAACTTTCCTTTAGCTTGAATATACTTGAATATATAGCTTGAATATATGCAGTTCCTTGCCTGACTGTGGAAGAAATCCATCACTTCAACACCGGACATTTGGACTATTGACATGCAGGGGCTATGTAGTTTCCCCCATCTAAAGTGTGACAGGATTTTCCTCACTGATGTGTGGGAAGATCGTTCCAGTTGTTTTGCAAGACATTCCAGCCCCAAAACAAGAGGGCTAGTACTAGTCTACGCAAAGAGACTAAACCACAAATTAACTGCCATTGCACAAGTAAAGACTGCGCATCTCCATATTTTCTTTTGTTCATTTCCTATCAAGGAAAAACAAATTGACAAAGAGATGATTGCAGATCTGGTCTTCTGGAAAAACAAGCTTCTGAAGAGGATTATTTGGACTTGCCTGTTGAGCCCTCCTCTATAACACAGTTTATGCCAAAAGTATCTGTTCTGTTATGGAAGAAGAATGAGATTAAGAACGTCAAGCTCACTAACACTTTAATGAAAAATTACCTAGTTGGGCTTGTTAGATCTTTTTCCCTTCAGCTGAGCTGCACATTGGGATAATTCATTGCATAGCTTCCCAAGAAGCTTTTAGTCAGCAGCACTTCTGTCTGCCATAGAGTAAGAAAAGCCTCCTGCCTTCATCTCCTGTGGAGCTTGAAAACAGAGTCTGATTTCTCTTCATGTGGAGAGCTGCCACCTAACTTTCATTAAAGGGTAGAATAGGGTTAGATCTGAATCTGTGCCTAGTCAAGAAAAAAAATACAAAACCCAGGAATGAATGATGTCAGCCTGAGGGAAATTCTAAATAATAACACTGCATCATGCAGCTTTTCTTTCGCCTTTCCAGTGAGCCAGCCTCTCTGACTCAGAGTTCAGTACTGCAGATCTTTGTTATTACATCGATTCTTTTTGTACTCTCATTCAAGAGGTTATCTATCAGTTTAAAACAAAGTGACCATAGTTTATCACTTGTGTTCCTCTAATGTGCAAGAGAAAAGAGCAGGGTGGATTTCCACAACAGTCCATTTAACAAAACTGCTCCCCTCTTCCTCTCTCAATAGAGGTGACATTTGTGTGACTGGGCCACCAGCAGCTCAGGGAAAAGATCAGCTGAGAACTAACTGCTAGTGAGAAAACTGAAAGCCTTGGTTTAAGATGGGTTAAGAGAGCTCACCCTAGGGTCATACGCACATCAAGGGAACATCAGGCAGGGAAGGTGGACCTGCAACCGCACAAAATTACTATTGACTTAAACCACTTCAGGTCTATACTGACAGGTGCCCTTTGTTTTACCTAGTTCAACTAGAGATTAATGGTGCAAGTGATCAGATTACTAGACACTAATTTCATTCCAGAATTACTCTCTCATTTTATCTCAAAATGAAGTCAGACCCATGCTTATGCCATTCAGTTTTTGAAAGTCTTTAAGTGAAATGTTGATATGAGAGCAAGGCCGATAATATTTTACTGTATGAGTTATAACAAGACAGGACTGCTTTCCTTAATCTGAAGCTCTGAAATCACTCCTTTCCCTGCAGTCATCTAAAGAGTATTCCTTGTACTGAACTAAATGGAGTAACTGTTCTGCAGGTTCCAAACACAGATTTTGTCTCCCTGCCTTCCCCAGTGCCTCCCTGCCTTCCCCAGTGCATTTGAGTGCCTTGCTGAAAAGCAGAAACATCTATCTTGCAGAACGTGAATCTGAAGGACAGGTTTTGAGCGTCTTGAGGGGTTCCCCCAAGAAGTGATTGTGAGAGAAAAAATTATTCACGTACGTCAAGTTTTAGAGTCAATAAAGTCTTACATCCAATATGGTTGCTAACATTTTCATATTACTGTAACCACTTAATATCAAAAAAGAAATCACTTGCATAACTTCAGTTGTTCAAAATGGTGAAGAATTTTATTATAAAATAATATAGCTAAGAAATAACTCGTGCATAGTGTTAAAATGCCAGTTCATTCTTGCTTATGTTGAAAACTCTTTAACAGAAAGTTCTTTTCTCAGCTTCCTCCAGAAAAGTATCACGTTTTCTAAAGTGTACTCTAAATTCCAGACCTTTACTATTTTAGGTCCTGCTCATTAAGACTGGAAAATGAATAATCATAAACCCCAAGAACTGGGATGGCCCACTTCCTCCTCAATCAACCTCCTATGGATTCTTTTGTGTATTTGCCAGAGCTATTAAAGGAAGTTGTTAGTATTACGCCAAACTGTTTTCCAAACCTCTTGAACTTCAAGGCCATGCTCCATACTGGAGGAAAAAAAAAAAAAAGTTAAGACCCCTTTAGTGATCCTACTAAAGCCCTGAAAAGCTATTGAAGGGAGGGTTTGAGTGCTCAGGCAGGAAAAGAGGATCACTGCTGCAGCTTTGCTTTCTTGGGCTCACTGTCACTAACTGCTGCGTAGCTACTGCCTCCCTTCTTCACGACCTACTCACTACACTAAATCCTGGGGATTACAAGAACTTGTCAGGAAACATTACGGAAAGAAATTCTTAAGTTTTTAAGAGAAAAAAGAATACACACAACAAAAAAACCCTCCAGTTTCATATGCAGCCAGCCATCCCCTGTCCCTTCCCCCTAACCCACACATTCCCACCTGTAGTCTGGCAGGGTTCAGAATTGCTTCTCCAACGCAGCTCAAGATTGCCACCAACAGGCCTCGGGAAACAGAACGACTCCACTCGGACAACAGCCCGAAATTGAGGAAGATTAAGAATGAAATAGGTTGTGTTTTCCTTACAAATTCAGGCTTTTTACCCCCTCCCCATCTCAATACTTTGACTCGGAACATTAATCTGCAGTTCACAGGTAGAGTAAAAGTTAAGGGCTACATGCTGGGGCATAGATAGGTTAAGCAGACATAATAAAGATTATTACATTTTCAGTAAATTGTTTTATGCATTCATCTCCCAGCTTTTATTTTTCTTACAGCTTGAGGAGCTTGTGATATTCTCTTACCTTTTGATTTTTTTTTTTTTTTTTTGTTTTTGTTTTTTTTTTACTTTTACTTTCCCTGTTCATATTTTGGTAATAAAACAGAAGCTAAAAACTTATCTACCAGGACTCTCATACACGGCAGACAAGATCACCATAAAATTGACTGGGTACACAGTCAGAAGAAAATGTTTATTACTACTTTTATCTCGAACGGGCACTAAAATTATTTTCACAAAAACTATCAGCACACGTGCCTGCCTCTACCAACAAATAGCTGTATCTCAGTGCACACACAGTGAATACCAATCCCACATATTACTGAGGAGAAAAAAGCACCAGAGGTTATATGCTCTGTTTACTTCAAGAGGACGTAAGTTTGTTTAGTGTTACACTATTCTCATTAAGACACTGTAGGAAAAAGTTGGCAAAGAAATAACCAGCATGCGACTTCGTAGATATTTCAAAGTGAAAATGATGACTTCTACATACACCATACACAAAGAATAAATAAACATTGAACACGTTTCTGCTTCAGGGACCAGGCAAACTGGAGGAAAAGCCCTTGACAAAGGCAATTCTAATCCTTGAGAGAGTTACTTTAAGACATGGCTCAGAGCATATACTGGGGTTGAAGAAAAACAGACATTGCAAGAATCCCAATATCCACTACAAATACCAGGTGTTCAAAACTAAACAGGCCCTGACCATATAGAGGTAAGGAAGAGCAAGCCATTTGAAACACCATCTGAAGCAAAACCAAGTGCTGGTGTTTCTAGACTTCAAACAGTAGAGTGACTTTCTGGAGAACTGCATTTTATATATTTCTCCTCCTTAAGAATAAAGCTCCATCCACCCACAGAAACATGTCTAGCTACCTCATTAAAAATCCAGAAGCTTGGCAAAGAAATGAAAGCATGTTCCTAATGGGCCATGCACTGTACATAGAATGTATGTTCCAAGTGGAACATCTACATGCTACTTAAGTACCTTCAGCACACAGGGCTTTTTCTTTGGTGTTTGGTTTTTGTTTTGTTTTTATTTAAAAAGTGCAAATCCGACCATTCTGAACAGAATTTTTAGTCACTATCACATAGTGGCAACTCACCAAGCACATGACATCTTTTTCTGAAGTCGAGAAGCATGGGACAAAGCTACATTTAACTGGGTCTATTTTCTAGTTCCTTTCTCACTCTGTTTTTTCAGCTTCCAAACAGCCATTAGATATTTCAGTAGTTTACCTATCTTACTGGATGTGGTCAGCAGTCAATGAAGTACCACAGACCAGTGATCCAAGTGTAATGCAGTCAATATGATTTGAACAAAACAGGGCAAATTCAAGTGCATTTCAGCATAATGCTTTAACCAGTTTATATTAAGCCACTTGAAAGAGTTGCAAACCCAGGTTTTGAAGGGAATTTGCACATCCATCTCTGAAAGTAACAAGAAAAAGAGTCTCAGCAGTTGAACAGCAACCTTTCTCAAAGCAGAAACCATGAACTGAGCAGTGACAATATCAAGAGAAATCACTGTTAAAGCAGGTTGCAAGAAATTACCTCAAGTGAGGTCTGTGTTACTATCAGCCCTTGCTGGTGTTTATTTCTGGCTGAAGGAGGACGAACTTATTCCTTTCCTTCCCCAGCCATCACCTACAGCCCAGAGCAGAAAACGTGAATAATAATCAAACAGAAAAAGCAGAAAGGTGAAAAGCATGGAGTGATTGCTACTAACCATTACAAACAGAGATCACAGAACAAATTGTTCAGAGAAGCCTGATCAGAGTCAGAGATGTACAAATAAAGGAATGAAGTAGTGGTGAGCAGAAAACCCTTCCCACAGATAACAGAAGTTGGACCAAGCTAGCGACAGCACAGAGCTCTGAAACCAGAAATGTCACGATACTTTGTTCGATCTCTCAAAGTAGAGAGGTATTACCCTTTTTTGCTTGTTGGTTTTGAGAGAAATGACATGATTCTCGGAGGGATTAAGAAAAATAAACAAGGAAAAAATATTCTTGATGAAGGGCAGTTGACAAGAAGGGAAAAACAACAAAAGATCTCCAATCTGCAATCCTTGTGCCTTTAAGTAGTTCATCCAGATGCTAGGAGTTTTCAGTGGCAAACAAGTTATCTTACAAGGAGAGAATCCACAAACATAAATAATGTTTTCTAGCAAAGAGGACAAAGCATGCAAGAGTTTGCTAATAGGCTGGACTGAAACATCTCTGCTTATGCACAAATTATTACCTGGGCTTGGGCTTTCCTCACACTCATCACAAATAGAGGATTCTGCCTAAGGGAGTACATTCTCCAAATTGTTTGTGAAGATCTAACAGAAAAGCCCAGAATTTTGTGTATACACGAGCTGTAATCTTCCAGCACAGCCTTTAGTCAGCAGTTATCATCCACTCATGCTTTATCCTACAAGCTACCACTAACAAGCATTCAAAACTGAGGTTAATGTTTAACCATTACAGTAACTTAAACTAGTCTTTTATTTCCTAGTGTTCATCAGAAAAGTCTCTATAAAATATCCAGGAACAATAGAAGCACCAGAGGAGACAGACCACATCATAATTAATACTTGGACAAAAGCACCACCTGCAGTTAGTACTCTTTTCACGCTAGGTAGTACCCAAATATTTTCTGTAAACCTATCTTAGATAATAAAGCATAAGCAGCAAATTAATCTCTTCTAATTTTCTCCTTTTGCCAGAAAGTAAGCAAAAATCCTCCCCACCCACTAACCTACCATGCAGCTCTATTTCTAGATTTGTTGGGGAATATCACAGACCTTTGCTCTTTTCTCAAGAGCCATAGCTGGAAATAATAGGCAGGGATCAAGGGCTACAGCAGTTAGTTACAGACAGTAAAGCATTTCCATGAACATCAAATCCGTGAAAGATCTGTATTGCCTTATTCACAAAAGTTGCATGACACATACTTAGGAACTTTGTGGTCCCATGAGAAGATGTCACCCGCCTCTCCTTGAGAATTGCTTTCGTTTTCCCTCAGTATTAGCTTGCTTGGCCTCTCTCTTCCGTGTCTGCTCCCTCATCTCAGACTACAAAATGTAAGGGGGAGAAAAATCACCCTTCCTCCAAAGTAGCCAGCTGCCTCACTTCCTCTTCACATCCAAGGCTTCTGATCACCACCATTTTCCTTTAAGTGTATTGATCTTCCTGCTCAGTTCATGTTTCCAGAGAATAAATATTCCATAGAAGTATGTCCATCAAAGAACTTCATATCTGCTTCCTCATAAGACCCAGAAAAGAGACTAAGGAAACGCTATATCACATCAGTTAAAGCATCACTAACTGTTACTTCTATCACGTTAGAAGTTTGAACGAAGAGCTGCATGTGTGTCATACTCTAGGAGGCCAAATACTTCATATAAAACTCCCTGGTTATTATATGACAATACAGATGATCATGTAAAGCACCATACATTAAAACTATCCATACAGTCAGCAAGGTCTTTCTGGAGGGATTTTTGTTAGACTCCAGGTATCCCACCCATCATTCAGAACTCTGGAATTTAAAATATCTGGCAAATAATTTATGTTGATGTAGACAACACGGCCTTCAAGGCCATAGTCCAAATACTAGGGTTCCCCCCCTACTTTAAGGGCAAAAGAAGGGATAAGGAGAGAAAGGAAAACCAGAACATTTAGAAATAGTAAAGCAATGCCTGGGTACCCAATATATGTTTCATGTTACATTTGATAGATTTGCCGTATGGTATATAACTGATCATCTTGATATTGAATATTAGGATCAGAATGAGATAAGGACATGTGCTGGCCCTACAGTGTGGAAGTAAGGCAGGCATTTACCCACTAGAGTTTTTAAGAAATTATACTGATGGCTCTGGTTTTCATACCCTTCACAAAAAGAACCAGAACATGATTGTTTTGAAAAAGCGGGCTAAACTGACAGGGCTTTCTCCTTGTTATTCAGGCACAGAGAGACTAGCTGCAGGCCCACAGAGACTGACATTCAAATCAGTCCAGAAGATATCAGATGGTATCATGTGTTCTCCTTTCATACAACAATCAACTTCCAGAGCCAGCAAAAGGAGACAAGCAAGTATGCCATCCTGCCCCTTTAATTGAGAAAGATGTTCTAGGTGAGCATCATAGGTAAGCCCTAGCACAAAGCAAAGGAAATGCATTAATACCAGGTGATAAGTTACTGTTTCCTTCACAGCAAAGAGTGTGTGTGTCTGTCATAGTTAGAGGGGCTGGGACCAGTTTATCATTATATGGGTAGAAGGAAACCTGTGTATTCTATACCCCCTATGTCATTGCTCAAAACAAATCATTGGTAGCTGCTGCCCAGGACACCCTTTCACATGCAGCGGGAGGAGTCCTCTCTGTTAATGGGCCCATCGATGCCTTGCCCATGAC